>CAJDSM010026348.1:18151-28979 GCA_903981925.1 Ostrea lurida | reverse complement strand
ATAATCAGTGTTAAATGTTAAAATACCAGATTTTCGCTTATTTTAAAAAAGTCATTGATGCTAACAAAATATAATGTTTACAAAATGGTGTTTTTTATGGGTTTTCACCATAGGAGACAGAGTATGTATTATATTTTTTTCTGTAAAAAAAAATAGCATAGTTTTTTTTGTTTTGTTGTTTTTTTTTTTTTTTGTTTTTTTTATTTATTATTTATCCTTTTCCTTCATTTAATTTGATTGCGCTCAAAAAATATATTTTAAGAAATATTAAGAAAGACCTGGTAAAAACAAATTGGATTGTACTTCTTTTTTTCCCTCCTCTACTAACGGAATTTTATTATAGGAGACCCAAAAATTGAAATTTTGTGCATTATACCGGTATTTACCTAAAATGACATTAACTGTAAAAAAAAATTCTGCAGTTCAAAACAATAAAAACAATGTTACATGTAAATACATAATCATATATTTCAATTGAGAGTGCATGCATGCTTTAAAATTAAAGACTTTCTTTTTTTTCAAAAGCTTTTTGTATGTATTTTCCAATATTGCATAGTTCTGGGTTGGCTGCCCGGGACCCGCTGGGAGCTTTGGGCCCCAGTGCTATACTTCCTCAAGGTCGCAGCTACGCCACTGTTAAAACAATAACAACCAATCAATCAATATAAATAAATAAAAGGCGGCGGTTATTGAATTTCTTAAACAAAGCTAAATATTTGATAGATGTTATTTTAAATGTAACATTTACTACGCTCGGCTGTTTGAACAATAGTACGAGTCATGGAGCGATCACACTGATTAATATTACATTCATCGCCAATCATACACCTGTACACTCCTGTTGGCAAAAAGCAAAACAAAAGTTATAACCAAAACGAACCAGTTTGAATTAACACTCGTACTACCGGCGTTTACAATTCACGCTGTTAGTATTCAATAATGTATTCAGGGAGTCTTATTATCATTACTTGCATTCTTTTTCAAATCGCGACTGTCTTCTGTTACATACCAGGCACTCGCGTTTCTGGATAACACTGAGGCAGATACTGAAGGTCACAGATAATTCTACACTGTGTCTGCCGGCTCTGACTAGTTACACAAAACATGTAATCAGTCATTCCACTGAAAACACCTTGTTGAACACAAGTTAGGTTTTTATGACAGTTCGGCGCTTTTACAGCGTATTCGCATTACCTATTTATCAAACACATTATGTAAATCCTCATTAATTTTCGGATATATGTCGGATATTGATACCAAGCGGACGAAGTTTGGGTGGTTTTTTTGTTTTTTTTTTTTTTTGGATTTCACCCTGCTATATCGAATGAAGTTGATTTTACTAGTGATGCCCTCCCCCCCTTTTCTTTCCTAACAAAGGTGCAACGTGTTTCATTAAAGCGAAAGTGTTATATATTTCGACATATTCTATAACCACTGCAGCTTTTTTTTCTTCGTACTTTTTTCTTAATAAGTGTATATAATTATCATTGATAATTAGCAGTTCCGGGACCACATGTAATTCATACAAAAAATCGTGGGATCATCGAACTGAAACGGAAAATGAAAGATTTGTTGGAAATTTCAAATTTTCCTGTGGAAAAGGTTTTGGATGGGACCGTTAATGAATGGATTTGAACATATTTTTATTGCATATAAATAATATACAATTATAGGTTTGAACAAAAGTTCTAACAATTTACGAGGTCCTCGCCAAGAATTAAATAAATAACAATTGTCATGAAACATAATAATGTGAATATATAAACAAAGTAAATATCAAAACACTATATACATAAAACATATAATCTTCTTGCATTCAGTATAAATTTTTGAACGATCTTAAAAAATTTGCAGTTTGAAAGGGGGGAGACGTGTCTCGTTGCCTCCTTTAGAAACATATTTGGTAAACCTTGACACTATTCACCTATTTTCTAACCTTTCATAATATTCCCGCGCAAATGCAGGTTAAAAGCTAATATATTTCAAAGTCCGAGAGAACCGGAGACGGGAGGGCTTGAATTATTCGAGTTAGAAATGGCTAATTTAGCGCTTTGCATCAAACTTATCTTGTTACCAAATATGTCATGTAGCATTTTTGGTGCAAGGAAATTATAAAAGTTTGTAAAATATTTCCACACGCCCACCCAATGGGGTACTGAGGGGCGGGGCCAAAACTTCAAAATGATACAATTTTCTACACCCTAGGACAATTGGGAAACAATATTTGAATAGTCATGATGAAAACTAGTTTCTGCGCTATGGATTTTTTTTTCGACAAGTCGGACTTTATTGGATTATATAGTGAAAACACATATGTACGTTATTTTCAAATCTTCATGTTGTTTAATACATCGTACTTGATTGACATAAATTGTGACCTAGATAACATTCTAGACGTCCTATATTTTGAACAATGTATGTCAGAGTTCAGTAGAAAGATGATGTAATACATACACGGTTACCTGAACTGTACACTTTTTGTAGTAACAGGCACTCTACAGAATTATATTCTTTTTTACTTCTGGGGATTGGATTTAGACCTAAACGATAGGGGGTCTAATTATAATATTTAATGGGACTTTTTGCCGAAAATTGCAAGTGATGTGGCTGGTAAATAAGAAATTCAAGATGGCAGCGTGAGATACCTTGTCAATTTTTTGTGATACGGAATTTTTTTTTATCAAATATAAAAAAAATCGTCACGTGCCTATGGAAATACACCTATGTTAATAGATCCCATTGTATTAAAACTATAGATTATGGAAAACATCCAACTTGTATGAAAATTTAAAATGATAGTAAAGTCAAACATTCACATCTTAAAAATATGAATTGTTTTCATTGGCATGCAATGTTGATTGTCCCATAATGCTGTGTTGATTTCACTAAGGTTTGGCGGGAGATACGACCTGGGAGCAGGCACTAGTGGAACAGATTGTGGACACATGCGACGACCTGAGGGCGGAAAACGCCAAAATCATCCACGAAACAGACGAAAACAAACTGGTAACGGTTATCATTAAGATGTAAAGGCAAAGATAACGAACAGTGATCAATATCGTAAGTCCCAAATAGAATACAAAAACAAGAGTTGGGCAAACAAGGACCTCTGGACACACCAGAGGCTGGATCAGGTGCCTAGGAGGAGTAAGCGCCCCCTATTGACCGGTACATATTTTCTGGGATTGAATCAGGGAAGAATCCACTTGACCAAAATATGTATGGCATATACTCAGAAATGACTGAACTACTGAAGTTTTAGCAAACGATTGGTGTCCAAAGAGTTCGTTGATAATGCTGTTTTTCTCTTCATGAAAATTACGACTTTGGCAAATGTGTGAAACATTTTCCAATATATACCACTGACAATGTAAATATACAGAAATCAGAGCAATACACAATACTTCAAGTGCGTTATCAGCACTATGATACCAACAACTCTCTATGACTCATGGTGTCGGATCTATTAAATAGGCTAGATATAAATTGGCGAAGTAAACAATGTGTTAAACGTAATCATAGTCCCAAAAACATATATACAAAGTCAAGTGTAGGGCACCATGCACAGACCTTCGACAAAAGCGAAGGCAGGATCAGGTGCCATGGAGGAGTAAGCATCCTCTGATGACCGGTCACACCCGTCGCGAGCCCTTATATTAGTCGAAACAAGGTAAATGGGATTACCCGTTGTCAAATTTAGTACTGAAATGATAGTCTAAAAAAGGGTATGAAACAAATCAGTCAACATATGACTTAGTGATAATTTGTAATTGCATACAAGGTCATTATAGCGACTGTAGAATTTGCGAAATGATGACTTTAAACGAGAATTGTTGTAAGCCTGCAACATCAACTTTTTAGTTAGTAGTTGGCCTCGCTTTACAAAGTCAACATACGTATGCTCTTGCGTATCTAATCAACTGGGAGACATACACACCATAAGCAGGTGATAGTGGTACATTACTACATAAAAAAAAGGAAAGTTGACGATTTCAAAGTTAAAGTCATCACGTTTATCATATAATGTGGTTGTCAGTCTGACAAGATATATAAATATGAAATCATATAAAGCACTAGAATGACCAACGACACAAACAATTAAATTGTAAAATTTTCGGGACGACCTGTCCCTTCTTCAGGACTGGGTATGATTATAAGGAATATACGAGAAATGAAAAACACAACGAAACTAAACACTAAATCTATGATGAAAGTAAATACAACTCACATTCTGCAACGTTAGAAAAGAAAAACACGATGATTGAAGTATTGACAACCAAACACTAAATCTACACTATAGATGTAGTGAGAGCAATACAGGCTACACTATGCAATCCTATAACAATGTATTAGGGCAGGGGCGGGTCCAGGTAAGCGTAATGGTGCGTACGCCCCCCCCCCCTTTTAAAAAAAATATTCGTTATAATCTGCTTAGTATTGTATTGAATGATGGCATAATTATCATAATTCATTAATTTAACACATACTCTGATTTCTTTTTATAACTCGATTCCCCAATTTTGATGGGTCATCATCAACCGTAAAATTTCGTTTCTCGGAGTCCGGGTGTTCGACTCTGCGATTAGTATCCATTGCTATTGATGTGATAAAGAATTCGCAAAGATGTCGATGTCCAAAACAAAACGTCAAAAGACCTTAAAATCGTATCAAGGTGTCTGGACACCTTTTTTAAACAACCAAAACGGTAAGTAAATCTATATATACTACATGATTTTGGTTGTTTTGTGTGACACTAACTTCGATTCCCCATAGCCATTCTAAATATACCAGGGGGGGGGTACTATATATACGATACTGGGTATATTCTGACAAAGGGGTTGTATTTTCAAGCTAAATTGTCTAAACTTGGGTAATTTTTTTTACGCGTTGCCTTGGAAGGGGTCACTCAGATTTTTACTATGATATCCAGAACGGGGTTCAAACCTATGATTGCGTTGGATAAAAACGCAATATTTAATCGTGTGCATGCAAACAAATTTCTGGTAGAGTGGTATAAATACAGCACAAACAACATTTTCCGTCGGTCCGTCCATCCGTGGTTTTAATACCGGATACACGTTTTTAACATAAAAAATGTCACACCCTGACACTTTAACTATAAAATATACATGCTCAATCAAGGAACCGTTACATTTAGTGCAATTCTCTATTATTTTATGTTTTTAAGCCAAAAAGGTCCAAAAAAAATTTCGTCTCGCTTCGCTCGGCAAAATATTTTATTCTACGCCCCCCCCCCCTTTCAAAAATATGATATCCTGGACACGCCCCTGCATTAGGGAACGTACAACCGATCGATTCAATTACTAGCGTAAAAATCACATGGCTTTTCCGGATATAATTTGTCAGGTTTTGGCATTTAGCGTTAAATGACTATGTAAATTAACCCGTTCGTCAAAGTAGTCGTTCCTAAAAATATATATACCCTTTAGTGACTACATTTCATTCCGCACTGAAGAACCTCAATACCATCCTTAAAAGCCATTTGCCCATTCTGTATCACAACGAACGAATGGCTAGGGTCTTTAAAGACTTTCTGGTGGCCTTCAGAAAACAGATCTGCTAATAAAGGAGCACAATTTGTGTCCATGGGAATTTCCGAAGACTGTGGGATGAATTGATCTCCAAAGATCAGGTAGATATTGTCAATGACGAACTCTAGTATCTTTTTATATCAACTTTTGCGTAGAATCAAAGCGACGTTTAAGAAAGTAGTCTTAGAATTGCTGTTCACAAGATGTGAATATTTCCGTGTTCTAATTTGATTGAAAAACCAGTTGTCTGTAATGTCAAAAAGCGTAGTCTTAAATTTATCGCGATGAATGGTTGTGTAAAGTGTTTGAAAGTCATACGTTTTGATGCTGTTGATTTAGGGAAAAGTTTGGTGATTCCAAAGTTACTAAATGTTCATTGGAATTTTTTACAATCCACATTTGATTTGGACCACTTTTTACATATGCTGTGGATCAATACGTCTGATGTTTCTCCTTCACAGCAGATAATATTTCTATGAGGAGTAAAAATAGGGGCTTGTTAAACATTTAGTGGATTCAGCGATGTATCTTTGTAAGGTATGGATTCCAGTATGCATTGCAGGTATGGCAATCGTCCCATTGACTGGGGTATTAAACGTGTTTAAAACTGAAACGTAATTTTGAAGAATTCCGTCTTTCGTAATGGAACTTGGAGTGTAAGTTAGATTACCAAATACGGCATTAAAAACAAATTCGTTTGAAATAATTTGTACAAATATAGGACAATCCACACAGAACAAATTACAAATCTAGGACTTAAATGATTTCATTGGCAGCGCGTCCCACAAAGCAAGATACAGTCAGGTATGTGTATACGGAACATACAGGCCTTTGTGACATGTTACTTGCCAATATTTGGGTAATTGGGCAAAGCGCCTGGATCATTTGATTAAGTAGCAAGGCTCATGTACAGATGGCTCAGTGGTAGAGCTCTCGCCTCGTGATCGGGAGGTCGTGCGTTCAATCCCCGTGCTCGGCACTCGGCCGCGTCAAACCAATAGATAGTGAATGCTCCTTCGCCAAGAGCTCGGCATTTAGAGGTGAGAATCACGGGTCTTTCGGATATGACCTTAAAAACGGAGGTCCCGTGTCGCAGCATGTGTGGCACGCTAAAGAACCCTCACTGCTAAAAGCCATGAGTGCTAAGCATAGGTCTAAATTAGCAGCCCTTCACCGGCAATGGTGACGTCTCAATATGAGAGAGATATTCTCGACGGGGCGAAAAACAACAAATAATCAATCAATCAATCAATCTCTCTAGATAACCTAGAGGTTAATCATGTTTATCATAACCCGAGCTAGCGCATCGGGGGTTTATTATAGCGATCATGTGTCCCGCCAGTTTGTTCGTCTGTTTGTCCGTCCCCGCCTTCCATCCGCTACTCCTCTAAAACCACTCAACAAAATTTTATGAAACTTCCAGGGATTTTTTTTTTGTTACATGATGCCATTGTGCACCTCCTCTTTTGAATTTTGATCTGAATGATGTTGTGAGAGCGGGAATTTCACTTATTGAGCTCACAGAACTTAAGTTTCTGTGGTATTGTTGTTTTACAGAAAGGCCTCAAGACAAAGATGAAAGAAGAAATCTTACCGAAGTTCCTAAATAGACTCACCAGATTTCTGCAACAGTATGGAGACCAATATTTTGTTGGGTCGAAGGTATATCAACACCAAAGACATTATCTGTTATCTACTTTTGATAAATGACTCTCTAAACGATACAATATTGATACGTTTTATTTAGCTTCCTTTGGATTCTTGAAAAAAAAATCTGTTTGAAAAAACAGTTCCATTTAAGCTTTGAATTCGTATTTTTGGATGCCGATGGTGGTATAACAGCACATTGCTGTACCAACAAATTGAATACGCGCTGTATGATAATTTGTTGGCAAGGCCAGGTGCTGTTATTTCACCGACGACATCCAAAAATAAGAATGCAATGCTTATATTTGCATTCCTTAATTTTACATGGTACAAATGTTAGATTTTATTCATATTTATTTAAAATTTTGCGCTATTCTAAACTTGTGTGGGTAATAAGTGGAAGAACCGAAAATCAGCCGTTGTACTACTATGAAAAATATTAGTGCATTTGGATATTATTTATCCTCAAAATTTAAATTGAAATTAGGCTGGAAGTTTTCATCATTTTTTATACGCCCGTATTATGGCATGGCGTCGTCTGTCTGTCTGTCTGTCCGGGCTTTGTAGGCTGAAACCTAAGCTCCAGGATCTTACAACTTGGTACAATTGATCACCTTGATGAGAGGAAGATGCCTAATGTTTTTCAAGGTCATAAGTCAAGGTCGTAGTGTCAATTAGAAGGATAACGTTGTAGGCAGGATACAGACCGAACCGTAAGCTCCAGGATCTTACAACTTGGTACAATTGATCACCATGATGAAAGAAAGATGCTTCTTGTTTTTCAAGGTCAGAGGTCAAGGTCGTAGGTCACCTAGTAGGAAAACGTTGTAGGCATGATACAGACCGAACCATTAGCTGCAGGATCTTACAACTTGGTACAATTGATCACCATGATGAGAGGAAGATGCCTATTGTTTTTTCAAGGTCAAAGGTCAAGGTCACTGTCGGGTATTAAGAAAACATTGCAGGCATAACAGAGATCAAACTGTATTTGGGTTTGGACCATCAGACTTGGTACCTATGCACCTTATGTCAAGTGAAGGATGCATATTGTTTCTCAATTAGATTGATGATGAATTTTTATAAAGACAGGACTAACTGCTTAAATAGGAATCCCACTAAAATCTGTACGGGCGTATTATGCCACGTTGGCGTTGCTCTTGTTTTACTTCATGTATTTTCTATTTACTATGTATAAATATACATAAGTAAAGATGTATATGTAGTTCCAGCTGTGTATTCATACGCGGTGACTCGGTGTAGAGTGCGGTATAGGAATTTGAATGTTCTTCATGTCCAGTGCATTTCAATGATGAGAAATACACTGAATGTAAATATTTCATTTAAATTTACTATTTTGTAAAGGCAAAGATAACAAACAGTTATCAACCTCGTAAGTTTTATTTGTCTTTATGTTTTGGCTTCTCTCGCGTTTTTACTTTTTGTATAAAACCCACTTAAACAATTTCAACTAGACGTAGTAAGACCATTCATGGGGTGTAGTTGTTTCCATACAAAGTGGTCTCTGCTCTATTCAAACGGAGAAAATATGATGGGCCATTTTAGATCTTTTCTGACGTTGAAAAACGTCACAAGTTATGTAGCCACATATCCTCCTTAGCAAGTATGTGGTTAGAAAATTGCATATTGTCATATGTAGAAGAATTATATAAACAAAAACTTCTATAAATAATTTACCTACAAGTTCCCATGATAAATGCAAAATTTTAAACCAATGTCCATGCGGACATGCAAAGTTTGATATAGGCTTTAAGGGGCGGTAGCTTTGAACTAAACTTATTAAATTCAGAAGAATTGTTAGTGTTGGAATATGTTTAAAAGGAAGAAAGGTAAACCACAGGGTCGAAATATGCTACCTATGATTGAATTTTGTGACAATTATATAAGAATTATTCACTGCCATCTGTTTTGGAAATGGCTTTGGTGACTAGTATCCCTTTGCAGTATCCACACGAGTCTAGAATTTGCAGGGCATGGCTACAACAGGGACACAGTGTGAAATGTAGAAGTAATTTTTCAATTCACAAACACTAAAGCCTAACTTTCAAAATGATATGAGGACATCTGTACCATGAATAAACTTCCCTCACAACGTGCTACCTATGTGCAATGTCTGCAATATTTCGTGTTGAACGTAGTAACCTAACAGCTCTTGATCGTTTCTTTAGATCACGCTGGCAGACCTAGCAGTACACGAGGTGTTCACGACTTTCCTTCAGAACGATTCCTCCATTATGGATGAACATAACGCCCTAGAAGAACATCGGCGGTTAGTGGAACAACATCCAAACCTGTGTGAATACATCTTAAACCGACCTTACTCTGTCGTGTAACAGTTTACAAGTTCGTATAATGATATCAGTGGCATAGGGCAAGAATGTTGTGTTTGTGGGGTTATGCTGCAAGGTCTGGAATGCAATGATAGGAACTAGTACGTGCCCAGAATAATCACAGACATTGAATTTCTTTAATGACATATCAAGATAAATCCATCCACCAGATCAGGGGTTTTTTTGGTAGACGCAATATTAATCTTTTTGCATGCATTTTATTCAAAATGCATCGCCAGCTGTTGATAAATGAACAAATGAAAGATAATGGAATTTGTTTATGTATATGCACCAAGGGATGTGTATAGTTTAAGGTGAGAACATAAGTTGTCAAACTCGGGTTCAAACCTTTTGTATGTTTTCAACACAATGAAATATCTTCAATGTCACCAAATTCAATTAATAATATTAAGAATTGGAATTAGATATATGATTTAAAATTACAGGAGAACTTTTTCAAATTGTATCACGGAAAAAAAATATAAATCAAACTTTTTTTACTGGTATCTATACACAGCATATTATTATATGAGTAAAATACTCAGTAGTTGTTTCGTACTTTGGTTGTTGTGATTACCATTATTATTATCATTATTATTATTGATATTTATTATTTGTTATGTTATTTTTAATAATTGTATATTCAGAATACATTTGTTGTTGTCTGTTACATTTTGTATATGGGATTCTGCAATATTAAAACTTGTTTAGGTCACCTGAGTAACTCAGGTGACATATTGCAATTGGTCTTTCTCCATCGTCGTCCATCATGTGTCTTTAGTTAACAATAATTGAACATTGATAACTACCGATCCAATTCTTTTCCAATTTGACATAAACATCTTTTGGACAAATTGTAAATTTCAGGACTCTTACACCCCTGGGGCCTTAGTAGCGGGGCAAAAACTGCCAAAATGTCACCTATTTTCAAAAAACTTCTTTACAACCTTACATGTAAAGGCAAAGATAACGGACAGTGATCAATCTCGTAAGTCCCAAATAAAATACAAAAACAAGAGTTGGGCAAACACAGACCCCTGGACACACCAGAGGTAGGATCAGGTGCCTAGGAGGAGTAAGCATCCTCTGTTGACCGGTCACACCCGACGTGAGCCCATAGTCTTGTCTTACAATATAAAACATTTGAAAAGTATCTTCATTAATGCTATTGATGTTAATGTAATNTAACATTGTTCATAACTTTTGAATGGTAAGGTTTACCATAACTGAAAATTTNTTTGGAATGAGCAGGGAGCCTTTTACCATAACTGAAAATTC
>CAJDSM010026346.1:0-12904 GCA_903981925.1 Ostrea lurida | reverse complement strand
CTGAGAAAAATGCGACGAAAATATTTGCTTCCCACGGACGGAAGGACGAGCGAACAGGAGTAAAACAGCACACCGCTCTCCTTTGGAGCGGGGGTATAAATCAGTTCAAGTTAATAACATACACATGCAGCTGTAAATGCCTTTGTCATCATCCTCAATCACACCATCCAATTGCTTCTTCATGGTTTTTAACTCTTTCTCTAGGGCGTTGCATTTCTAGAGAGTCCATTCTGACAAGTTTGACATGGCCTTGCATCCTTGCCGCTGATTTTGCATCATCAATCTTATTGACGTAATCTCGCATGGTTTTCCTTGTTGAAGATATACAGTCTCTTACATTCCTCCAATCAAAGCTGCATTCTGCGGCATTATTTTCTCTGTCGTCTAAGTATGTAAAGACAGTGATGTAAGGTAACTATCAAGAGAAAACTCTGAAAATTTAACATTCCCAAATGCTTTTACCTCCGGTATATTCCTCGTGAATGCGATACAGTTGTCAACAATACGCGCATGAATTTTGATAAATTTAGTACGTCTAAATTCTGACAGAGTTGAAAATAGAATGCAAATATAAAGAAATACAAATAAAAATAATATAAAGAAAGACGAGTTTCATACCAATCTTCATACACTAATTTTGACTGATGATTACATATTGCTCCGTTTACTTGATCAAGACAATGGGCTCACGGCGGGTGTGATCGGTCGACAGCGGATGCTTACTCCTGTTGACCGGTCACACCCACTGTGAGCCCATAGTCTTGATATATACTGTGTACAAATTCATCAGAATGTTCGCTGTTTTCTACTGGTGCTTGTATGCATCTTATTGTGAATGAAGTTGTTTGCAATATGTTTACGTTACATCAGGTCCATGCAAGAAAGTTATCATCAATACTACTCACCAGACAACTTTGGCTGACAACTACATTTGAAGAATGGAGAGGAACCATCATTTAGAATAGACTGTAATCTACCAATCTCTTCACTCAATGCTTCTGCGTCCTTGTTCAGTTGAGTAGAGCAACCTTTACAAGGTAAGCATGATGGGTCGTTGTCGAGTTCTGCGTCCGTTATTCTGTTGTTGAACTCACGAGTAGTTTTTCTTGCACAGGAAATTTCATTCTTCATCTAATGCGTATCAATGGTTATTTTGTTTGAGACATCCATTTCTAAACAAACAAAAAGAAATATAATACACATCACAAATAGACACTTTTGTATAAAACATGTAGGCTATACATGTTTTACTTACATTGCGGTTATGTTTTGTAATTGACACTTTTGGTATGACAATAGCAAGAAAATACACTGTAGTCATGCAGACAGTAATCAACAACTATTTGGCCCAGGTTCGGTTTCAAAGGGGGGGGTCACAAATTCTATATAGCTTGGACAAATTCTGTACAGCTTGGACAAACTCTGTACAGCTTGGACAAACTCTGTACAGCTTGGACAAATTCTTTTCAGCTTGGACTAATTACATACAGCTTAAACAAATTCTAGAAAGACAAATTTTATAAAGCTTGGTCGAGTTTTATGTTAAGCTTGGACAAATCCTATAAAGATCTAGATATGACATTCTATTCGCATAGAGTGAGAAAAAATAACTGCGCCCACTGCACCCAGACCGCCTGCAGCATGACACTGAACCCCCCCCCACTGACCCCCCCCCCCCATTTCAGTTCCGATTCCAAGATCCAAATTAATGTTCTGTCTATCATCTTCCCATATATGTAGGTGTCCAGCTCACTAACACCTCTGTCACATACATCTTCTAATTCTATGGTATGCCTTTTTAGTTTGAAAATAAATATTAAAAAAATAATGCACTAATCACATTTTAACAGTCCTTAATCATCACTTATATACTTTCGCAACATGGGGCGGTTTTTTGGATAAGACGGGGAAAATCGAGGTCCCATATCACAGAAGTAGACCCCTCCCTGCTCAAAGGCTCCGAGTGCGGAGCATAGGCCTAAATTTTGCAGCCCTTCACTGGCATTGGTGACGTTTCCAAAAGAGTGAAATATTCTCCAGTGGGACGTATCATCAATCAATTCGCAAAAGGAGCAGCTCTTAGATTATATGAGTATTTCTGAGTGATCACTTCCATCAAAATAAAATATCGACACCTTTAATTCGTATAACTATCATTTTATATGTAAAAAAAAAAATAACAACAACAGCGTATATTGAAAAGACTCAATCTTTTTGGGGGGGGGAGCATATAAAAAAAAACCTACCACCTTATCAAGAAAGAACCACAGGAGGTAATTAAAAAGTATATGAAACAAACCCACATAAGGCAACTGCGAGAGATGAATTTCTACTTAATGGCGTTCAATTCATCAAAAAACTATGAGAAGTTTGCAGGCTTAATCAAGCAGAGTGTTATGCTGTTAACATAAACTGCATCCATTTAAATTTAGAGTATTTACGATAGACCTATTCAAAATTTATTTATATCGGACAAACAGTTCTTAATGAAAACTGCAACTTTGAGGGTCGTTAGTGTGACTGTATGGGACCTACATTTGTAACCTCTTGATTTACCCAGGTCATTCTGCATGTGGAGGATATCAGTATGAATTTATCACAATTAATATCCCACTATACACTTACATGACGTTTAACGAAGCGAGCAAAGGTGGAGGTTTAAAGCTCAATGAATGCACTAAAAATAGTATTGTCATGTAAACATTTACGTCTTACCACTATAAGAACAAGGAAGTTTTGGAGTAAGTTACGGTGGCGTATATCTACTATCTTTATGTAATGAATCCCGTCATGTTATTGATAAATCTCAGACTGTCATTAACAGACCAGTTTATTTAGTCTACTCAAGCTTGTCTTGACTCTTATATAATTATTAAAACTAACTTTTTATTATCATAATATGATTGACTACAAAAAAAACAAACAAAAAACTAAAAAAACAAAACAAACTTAAACAGCATTTTATATCATACATATTCCCTAAGAAGACAAAATTTTAGATTTTATGGATTTTTGGATTGTTGTTTGCTTGTGGTTAGCTGTCATTGTCACTGATTGTTGTGTTTTACATATATTCTTAAATAACTTCGGACTTTTATGTAAAGCGCCTTAGAGTAATTTTTTTAATTATATAGGGCGCTATATAAATGTGCATAATAATAATAAGTACATGATATTTGACTAAAAGCAGATACTGCCATATACTTAACTTTTGTCAAAATACTGGTCGTCTGAACTTTCAAACAAGGATATCAATGGATAGAGAAACTTAGAGTGATCAATCATGTGATGTTTAACATTTTTAACATCAAGATTGTTTTTCTTAGAAATGCATCTTCCTGGTGCAACTTTAGTGGTTTTCTTAAATTGTAAGTAATCCATTGAACAGATCGTTGTATTCTGTTGGATGGGATGTTCGATTCTAGATCTCAGGGGTGCGTCCAACTTGATACCTTTTAACAAAGGAAATCAATGTTTCTTTGCCAGGCACCCAGAGGGACAAGTTACGGGTCTTTTGGATATGACATTAAAGATGGACGCCCCGTATGATCGTGAGAGTCATCCTTAAGACAAAATTTGTGGTAATACACATAAAGCTGTTAACATCTCATCAAAAGTGGAAAACATTAAATGGTAAAACATACACAGATTTGTTATCCATTCACTCAACATCCCCACACGGAAAGACAAAATTCCGTCTCGTGATTTGCGAATTCTGACATAATGCACGTGATTAGTTGTGAAAACAATAAATGATTATATGCCTGATATTACAGAACATTTCTTAGTAAATTTTAGTCATTCCTATTAATCACCCCCTCAAGTATGATTTACTACGATGTGTAAATCACGCAGCTTTGAATCTTCATATCTATATTCGAAGTATTACAAAAATTGTATTCCCTCAATGTCATTGGCTGCGGTTATCTTGACCAATTTTAAAAAGATTGCTGTGGGACAACATCTGTTGCAGCAGCAACAACAACAACGAAAAATAGATATTGCATAGTTTGTTTCTATGTTGTTGTACATATATACTTCCCATTCTATAAAAACCGTCACCAGCTGTAAGGGAATGTGTTCTCATTGTTGACTTATGTATGAAGCTCACGACCCTTGCAGAGATGGTTTTCGATCGCGTCAACGCCCACCGTGACAAGGCACCTTCGTTTTGAATATCATACCCGAAATACATACATGTTTTGGCGAGGTAATACCTATGTTAAACTTCCTGGTTTACCCCGGGATGGAGAATTGTAACTTGATACCTTTAAGATACACACAAGTGGTATCTGTTACTTCACCAAACTTGACGGATATTTCGGGTATGAATTGCAAAACAATGATCACATAAATATTAAGATACCACTTTGTATGTATCATAACTATAGACGAGGTGAATAGGGAAATTTTGTCGACATAGCCTGAAATACACGTTCTGTGAAACATATATAAATATATTTACGTTGAAATGGCAGAAATGGGGTACCATAACAAGCTTACAATAGTTAAAAAGAGTAAGAAATGCGATGCTAAATGAACTATATTAACTGTTTTCTAAGTTAATATAGATAGATAAATCGCCTCATTTCTATGGTGGCATATCTCTATGTTGTCTTGTTAGATATTTTGGTCGATTTTTCTATTATACAAGTGTTTAAAAATTCAACATGAAAACGCGGCCATGCCCAGTTTGTGACATCCAGTTGACAACATATTTTTCTGACAAGTCGACATAACGATCTGAAAAGTCAACATAAATATCGGACAAGTCGACATCATTAACAATAAGTCGACATGTCATATAATTATGTTGATTTGTCAGATAAGTATGCTGACTTGTAAGAAAATTATATCGACTTGTCAGATATTATGATGATAAGTAGATGGCAGTTAGTGGCATAACAAGATCCTGAGTTCCTAATCATGGCGATTATTTTCTGACAAGTCGACATAAAGATCTGGCAAGTCGACATAATTATCTGACAAGTAGTGGCAGAAATATGCCACCATAAAGTTCAATTCTAAAAGTGTTTATTTCTTCACCGACGTAATTCAAAATATGATTATATAATGCTCCAAATAAATTTACAAAAGTAATTTCCGTTCGAAATTATTAAAATACACATCATAGATATCCATTAAAAATTCTCTTAAACACAACCTACCATTGATTGCCGTCCACCGTCCATCGATGGCGTGAAGTGTTACCTAAACCAGGAAGTTTCTTTGGTAGAGACTGGGGAATCCTACTATCACGTGAAATTAAATTCTATTATTAGAAGAAAAATATGTACAAACAGTTCTTTCAAAATTATAGAGCGCAACCAAAATTCAATAAAACGTTTCTCTACGGGGGGCCACTTCGTAATTTTATGGGTAGGGACGTGCCGCTGACATTGCAGACCCCCCACTCCCACCCCCACCCTTTTCATATATTTTAGATTTGAGAATCGTACACCTTTTCATATAATTTCATGTTCAAATGGTGACCTTTTCCCTGTATGACAAACAAGAACTGCCAAAGCTGGATGGATCAATTAGAAGGTCATCCATATAATTAATTGAGTAAACATTAACATTATCATTTATTCATGCTGATTTCTATACCTTATCATATATTCTGAAATGAAAAAGGCTACTATTCCAGCGGCACGTCCCTATCTATCGGCATATAGTAAGTGCCCCCCCCCCGAGCGTTTCTCCAATGAAAACGGTCTTTTCATGAAAATAGACGCGTGACATCTTTCTCTCAAACTCAACTTACCTCTGAATGTCCTTTAACGTCCATTAACGTGAATTCTTAAGAAAACAGGAAGTGTTTTCTCGTGAAGATTGGGGAATCCCACAAATTCTATTATTAGAAGAAAATATACGGGAAAATTTTAGAGTATTACAACAAATTTTTCGTAAAGATCTTTAAGGAGACAGTATTCTACGGTGGTATATTTAGGACATGCAATATATTTTATGTCGTTATCACGAGATATTATCTCGTTCGCATGACTTATTATCTCGTGATTTTGCGCAAAAATTATGTAATGACAATTTTTCATGAGATTTTTTTCAATTTTTTATGCATAGTTGAATGCGAAAATTAAACATTTATAAAGTTAAGAATTCTCCTTTAAACGTCCATACACCCCCCCCCCCAGCCCCGCCTTTCGATCTTTACACGCATGCGCACAGACGGTAAATATTGCAGCATGTCAAAGCGTACAAAGATTTTACAGATTGTTGGAGAAAATATGTTAGAATTGAACGAGATACTACTTAATTAAGATACAACTCATAAACAAAATATAATTTATGTGGGGATCATTAAGGCCGTTTGATAAACCAAGAGTCAGGAGGCATGCACGCAAGTAAGTGCTATTTTTATCTCAAAACGTCACGCGTTGAAAACAAAATGTTTAGTCTGAAAGGATATGGAAGGATTTCCGTTGGAATAATGATTTATAATTAATATATTATCATAAATCTTTAAAATGATTAATAGTCCGAGCGATTTGTGAAAAAAAAATTGTCATCAGGTTGTAAAAGCATGAAAATTTGCACATATCTTCTTTAGGCCTTACCAATAAATATTAGAAATGAACCTAATCGAAAAACTCAAAATAGAGGCTTTTGGTGGCCATTTTGAAATTAATGCGGCAAAGTTAATAATAAATCAGATTAAAAAATATTAAAAATCAACGCTTTGACCAAAATTAATGAATCTTTGTAGATGTATTACATACAATTAGGTTTACCATTAAAAATGCCCAAAATGTATATAACAGGCAGCCATCTTGAATAAGCCGATTTTTTATTTCTCTTTTTTTCGGTAACTTCAAAGCGGTAATATCTTAATTTGATACCTGCGCACGGCCTGCATCAGCTACATGTAAGATACCGGGCGAATCATTCCAAGATCGAATGACTCGCACCAAACTGTTACACTCCCCCCGTTTTCTCCGAAAGGACAATGTCCATAGCCTAAACTGCTTTGAGTGCCAGTGGCATTCCTCCAGAGCAAAATCAAGGTAGACAGGACCGAAGCCCAACAAATAAAAGCAACAGGACACAAGTGTCTGCCTAGATAGGATCGGGGCAGTCTGTATCGTGTCCAGAAGAGGAAGTCCCGGGCGAAGCGGAAATATCCCCCATTCCACCCAAACGTACGTCCAAAAGCATCAGAGGAACCCTGGTTGTCTGGGTCCTTAACACCCCTAGTCCATTCCACCATATGACCGGGGACTCATGGGGGCCCAGGTTAGAATAGCCCCCCAGCATCCCCTTTTGTGTCGTAAGAGGCAACTGAATGGGGCGGTCATTCGGATGAGACCGGAAAAAACGAGGTCCCGTGTCACAGCAGGTGTGGCACGATAAAGATCTCTCACTGCTCAAGGCCCTGAGTGCCGAGCACTGATCTATATTTGCAGCCCTTCACCAGCAATAGTGACGTCTCCATTCATTGAAATATTCTCGAGTGGGACGTAAAACAATGAATATGACGGGCGGATATCCTCCGGGTGTTCCTCAGCCTCCACAGTGTGATTTCCCAATCAACGTCCTGTGGTGTCAATATCCAGAGCGGTTCTCCTGGGCCCCACCTGTCAGGAGACAAAAATTCCTCTCCCAAGGACATTGGTGCTCAGCTCAACAGTAGCAACCCTTACGAAGAATCCTTCTTAACGTAGCAACTTAATCCAAGGGACTCACCGGGCAGATCTGAGAGGAATTCCCACTAGCATGGCAAGTGCGAGGTATCAACAGAATCTCAGAGAGCCACCGAATGCTACATGTAGGTTTAACCACACAATCTGCCAACTCTCTATCGAAGTGGGGAGAGCATAAGGCTACGGAAATGGTGTGGACACATATCTTCTGAGGCAAAATCTCCCCAGCCTCGGCCTGGGATTCCGCAATACCAACATTCGTTTTTATCTTCTTTACCCCATCGAGAGGGTTCCATGCTCCATGTTTAAATTTGCCTTACATCCTCGCAGGAAGTCTACACCAAGCAACATATGGAGTCCTTCAAGGTAGCGACATACAGGTCCAACTATTGGACATCCCCCAATAGTCCACTCAGTCCCCAGTATACCAATTTCTGTACCAGTATCCACCACGGGCTCTGCAGGTAGGTTCTGATCCTGTAATTGCACTGACTGCATATCTCGTTGAGTGATTCACCTGGCCAATGGTAATGCACCGATCGCCTTCGCCTGAAATCTCTATCTCTAGGACATCCTCCCCGAGCCCACCCATCCCTGGTTTCTCAGGTCCACTCCCTCGGTGATTAAACTTCAGCTCAGGGCTGCTACCAGTCTACCACGGTCCATATCCTCTCAACTGTCCTCCGTGAAGGTGAGTGCCTTAAAACGCAAATGCCTGTACTTCCTCCGGCGCCATGGTTTCACATGTCTTGGGTGTCTGGTCTTGGGATGTATGGTCATCTGCCTCTGTGCCTCTAGAGACAATCGCAGTCTCCCTAAGGAGCACAACAGTTGATTCTTGGCTTTGAGAAAGCTTCTCCTGACTAGTGGGATCTCTGTATGTATCAGGCCTATCATTGGCTCCAGATGATGACATAGAAACACCCTTACATTCAACCTTGGGACTTTAGAACGACGCTGGGGCTGGGGGGTCGTTCCTAGTAAAAACTTCTTGTTTACCTCCTGACTTATGGTGTCAGGTGTCAGAGCACTCCATAAGGCAATTCCCACCTTCGCTGTACTTAAAACAAGTCGAAAGTCGGCGGAAGTCCAATCTGGAGCAAGGTACAGATTGAGGACGACCCTTGAGATCATTTACAGTCCCTCCAGGCAGCTTCAATTCGCTGTATTCTGTCCAACAACTCTCAGAGAATGTTGGGAGAAGGTTCCTTAACGCTACCCCCACTTGCGTTCTTTCGACTTTGAGGGACAACTCCGGCAAGAATGCTGTAAATACTGCATCCGATCAACAGAGGATGTTTTTGGGCGTACGTTTTGGGCTGCCCCTGCAGAACATAAAGCCCCGCAATACGGTCCTCTGCTCCATAACACAACCGTATCAACGTTTGGGGATACACATAAGGTAGAGTCGGGAATGCCCGAGTTTCTAAATTGAGTATGTGCTCTGCCCACTGTTTCAAAGTTTCACTATTTGACTGGGTGACTTACTGCAAGTTCAGCTGGTGAGTTATGTTATGTTTGGTGCTGAGGACCCAAACCAAACCTATCGTTGAATTTCCCCACGTTTTCTCCAAGACTGATGTTGGATGGGATATCTAGTAGCAGCGTGTAATAGTCACTGGCAGCTCCCTCCAGAGAGACACAGAAGTGACCATGTTGCTCATCTTCCGTCCACTGGTGACTAAGGGCTAGCCTCACAAACTTCATCAAGAACGATATCCCACTTGCCTTGCCATCATAACGCAAATCATTGTATCTAGCATTGCGTGTCAGAAGAGCACAGGCGATTACCAGAGGTGCTGCCTGTGTGGGATAACCTGGGACATACGGGTAGGGGTAGCTGCTGACCGAGGAAACAGTTCGGTTACTGCTACGCCCTGGGCCTAAAGAAATTCCTGTGTCCCCCCTCCATATCCCTTCTGGGTTGGGCAGGCTGAAGGTAGTGATGTACGAGGGCAGCTGCCGATGATATCTGGGGTCTTCCACAGCACTGGGTATAAACTGTTGTAGACATGAATGGTCCACCATATCCCTGGGTGTAGAGAAATCAAATGCATGGCTCTTTGGCATGGAACCGCGAGCTCTATTTCCTAAATTCTAAGAGGGGTTGGTGTACCAACAAGACCTAGGGGTCTTGACTTAGGGGTCATAAAGCTCTGCAATACGGTCCTCTGCTCCATAACACAAACGTATCAATGTTTGGGGATAAACATAAGGTAGAGGCGGGAATGCCCGAGTTTCTAAATTGCGTATGTGCTCTGCCCACTGTTTCAAAGTTTCACTATTTGACTGGGTGACTTACTGCAAGTTCAGACAGGTATACTTGAAGTAGGATAAACACCTCCGAGGTAAGGGGTATGGGGGTGTTTTAAATTCAACCCCTTCTCCAAGGTACCTAACATCCCCCACCTAAGAGAACGTAGGGTCACACGTGACCAAAATCAATGATCAAAAGCAATGATGGTTTTCGTGGAAAATGCAAATGTGTTATAGTAGCACTAAGCTGTACAGTACTATTGCAATTGTGGTGAAAATTGTGACAGAATAAATGTGTAATCATTTCTAACATTATTGATGTCAAACTGACCTTAATGATCATTTGTTTTACACCTGTTTATGATACAAATATCAACTGAGCAAGTTTTTGTCTAATAATTTTTTAATCTTAGATTTCAAGGATTTTCCAATATGGCCGCCATTGAATACTGATTTTTTTTTTCTTCAAAAGTGATGTATGATGTGAAGTTGTCTGTTGGATATGATATCAAAAAATAGCAGTATTTACTTTCTTACTGATAAAATCACTTCAAATCATCAAATTACGGGTATGACTTTTTGTCATTTTAGTATATATGCTTTTTTTGTCAATATGGTTGCCATCCCCGCCATTTTGGATTTTCGGGTAGGGCCCTTTTCTGATCATGTTTGTAATGGACCAAGCTACAACCATGCCAAATTTCATTCTTTTACCACCTTTTGAGCAATTCTGCCAAACTTCTGTACAAATCGCCTGGACGGTAACAAATCTTTCAATCCTTGGGAGCTGCCATATTGATAAATTGATTACCTCCCTGCTGGGTTATCTCCTAGCATCTAGAAGACAGCAGCACTAATGTTGACGTCAGTAAGAAACGTATATTTTGGCACGGTGAACAGTATCAACGCTTATTAACACAGACATGTTTTGAACTAAAAATGTTCAAATTTTAGATTGGCAATTTTAATGTTTACAATATTTGACTAAGATATTCCTAATGGTCAGGAAAAATTGGAACGTCATCTGTTGACTTCGAAGTGAGATACAGCACTTACAATTCTTTGTTATGTAAACAAGGCCCGAGCCATGATTTTGCTTACATATATTGAATAAGCTACTAAACTGCTAAACTACTAAACATTTAAAGATGATGTTTTCAAATTAGAAGTTCATTCTAAACACATTTAAACAGTGTCTAGTGTTTCTCACATCTCATATTCTTTTAAACACGGTGTTTTCTGTGAAGCAATCTTTATGTGAACAAAAACAAGGCTCGGGCCTTGTTTACATGACGAAGACTTGTGAGCGTTTTATCTTACTTGTAACTTAACAATTGACTTTCAAATTTTTGTTGACCACTAGAATTAACTTGATTAAGCATTTTAAAAATCAAAATTTTCAATCTGAGATTAACAATCATAATTTTCACAATTATGTCCATTTGATATATTCCGAAGAACTCGATATAAGGACACCACAGAATCTGAGTATTGCTTCATATTTGGATATTTTACTTAACATTGACCTCTAATGGCAGACTGACAACTACATTGTATGATAGGCGTGATGACTTTGACTTGTCAATCGTCAAATTTCCTTTCTATGTAGTAATACCACTATCACCTGCTTATGGTGTGCATATCTCCCAGTTGATTCAATACGCACAAGAGCATGCTATGCGTATGAGGAACTTTTTAAAGCGAGCCAACTACTAACAAAAAAGTTGATGCGGCAGGGTTATAACGAATCTCGTTAAAGTCATCATTTCGCCAAATTTGCGGTCCGCTATAATGACCTTGTTGCGATTACAAATTATCACTAAGTATATGTTGACTGATTGTTTCATACCCTTTTGTTAGACTGTCATTCCTAGTAGATTTGACTGCGGGTAATCCGTTTACTTTATTTCGACTAAGGGCCACGGCGGTGTGACCGGTCAGCATAGGATACTTCTTAATGGCACCTTATCCTACCTTCGCTTTTGTCGGAGGTCCGTGTTGCCCTACACTCGATTTTGTATATGTTTTTCTTTTGGATTATGATTACGTGTGACACAATATTAACTTCGCCTTTTTGTATTTGAACATTTTTAGTTCAAAACGTGTCGATGTCCCTTTAAAATGTCATCAGAATGTGTATTAGATGAGGGATATCAGTTCAAATCTGAGCTTTACAGAGAAAAAAATCGTTCTCATACTGATGCTTCTTCACCAACAATTGATTTAACGAAAGGGGGATTTTCCTTAGACTGTCATTTTCGTACTAGATTTGACGACGCGTAACCCCGTTTACTTTATTTCAACTAACGGCGCACAGCGGTGGGACTGGTCGGCAGAGGATGCTTACTCCTCCAAGGCACCTGATCCTGCCTTCGATTTTGTCGAAGGTCCGTGTTGCCCTACACTTGATTTTGTATATGTTTTACTAGTATTGAGGAATGTGATTGCGTTCAATACATTGTTAACTTCGCAAATTTATATATAAGCTGTTCAAAGAATGTACATTTGAAAATGATTTAATAATGCTTATTTCATGAGTATTTATTATATAAATATATTACCGTATACTAGTATAGATATTCTCGTTTCAGTACATGTTAAAAGTAACATACAATAAAAACATGAAAATGACCATTAGCACCACTATATCATTCTACATCTTCAGTGTTCCGGAGGTGATATCTCTTTGTGCGTCTGACGTCATGTTTTTGTATCTATTGTCCTTGCAATCTAAGTAGTAAACAGGTGAGGCGACCTCAGCCAAGCTATACCCTTCCTCCTTCAACTTCAGCTTACTCTGTTTAAAGGTACTGGTGTGGATAAATTCCTTCACAACGCGAATAAACCTGGGTCTTGCATAAGGAGGTAACTGTTTTTCACAATGTTGAGCAATGGTCTGTAGTTGTTCTGTATTTAAACTGAGGTCTTCTGGGTGATTTTTCAAGCTGATTGCAACCATTCCAGCTTTCCCCTCATTATCTGAAAAA
>CAJDSM010026345.1:0-24037 GCA_903981925.1 Ostrea lurida | reverse complement strand
AGTTCATGGGAAGCCTTAACTTAGCTGAGCATGGCATGACTGATATCCTAAGATGGAATGAGCAACAGGGGGAACTTGAACATGACCAGAATGATTTGGATGATGGAATGAATTCTTTTTCTTGAGGGTATGTGGGCGGGCAGTTAACCTGTCACAGACAATGGAGACAAAACTGATTCTCAGTGTTTTAGAATCAAGTGGTACAAGTGTCTGGGCTCGTGTCACATATGATCATTGTGGTCAGCCAGCGGCTGGACGGTGACAGTTCCCTTTTATAGATTCATGACTTCAAAGATAGTAATAAATCCTCTAATGATATGCACTGAGGGGAGTGGGAGGACCAGCAGGCCGGACATAGAAAAAGGGGGAGCGAAATTGAAGGTCTGGGTTTAACCAGATTGTTGCCTATCCCACCAGTCTAAACCTCGCGGAGAGACAATCTCTACAGCCATATACAGTGGACCTAGACACAACATAACCTAACCCAAACCCCAACCATCTGACCAGCAACCATATCCAGTGGACTAGGACACAACACTAACCAACCATGACCAGCATGCCATGATCCAGTGACTAGAACACAGACATAACCACATCTACCAGCACCAGTATACAGTGGACCTAGACATAACATAACCACCATCGGACCAGCACCAACTATATTTGACGGGTAGTTTTTATGAATACTTATTATTACAATTCAAGGTCGGGGTTTTCACAATCATGTTTTTATTTTGCAAGTTTTCTCTCGACTATTTTCTTAACATATAGAAACATTGTATCTGTTCTCATCCCGATTTGATGATGAGATACAAACTGTACACTATCATCTGTACTTATGACCTAACAGGAGCTCGAACATTTTCACTGTCAAATCAGTCTATCAGTGTAGTATTCTTGTTAGTGATGTAGATTATTGTCGTTTCTCCATAGTGTGTTTATGTTTATGCAATTTGTGTCTCTTGCAAAAGACGCAGGCTGCATCGAAAATTTGAGGTTGAAATCGCAAACAGTGTCGTGGCCTTTTCAGTGTTTTGGATGGATGGATGGAATGATAGATGGGATATTGATTTCAGGATTATTATATATTAAACACAGGCACCAAAATGCAATTATTTATTTAATCCACACCACTTGTAAACTTTGTTTTGCAGAATATTGTCTTTAATCTAAAAAATGAAAACCCATTCACTCCATCTGAAAACGTTTTAATGCATAACGCCTTGATGATATGAAATATAAAGACATTCAACTGACAAGAAACTATAAAATACAAAGCAACATTCGCCTTCCTTCAAATGATGTTACATTACATAATTTGATATCTAAATACAAAGTGTATTCAACCAGACATATTTCTTCCACGAAATAATTTTTATCCTATCGCATTGAAAAACAATTTCACCATTCAAATCAAAATTAAAAAAGACAACTTTTCATTTGTAAAAAAAAAATGAAATTTGAAGCAATATTGAATTAACAATAACATGTTTTGATATTCGTATATAATGTTCCTGATCATACTCTAATGTCCCAGATCATACTCTTCCTTATTCCATTGCCGCTTTAATATGTTGAGGCCTTGAGTTGGAACAGGTAACTGCTATCAAATACAAGAAATTATCACTGCTATTCAGACATTCTCAATACGACAGATTACAACGTATGTTATGGACGAATGTTACATTAGAGAAATTTATGTGGATGAAAAATGATGGATACACTGTATATGGCAATGGGCTCACGGCGGGTGTGACCGGTCCACCGGGGATGCTTACTCTTCCTAGGCACCTGATCCCACCTCTGGTGTGTCCAGGGGTCCGTGATTGCCCGACTCTTGTTTTTGTATTCTATTTAGGACTTACGAGATTGATCACTGTTCGTTATCTTTGCCTTTACATATACAATATTTTGAAACTGAAAACTTTTAAATTTAACTCAAAAGCTTAAAAATGCAGATTTAGTAAAAAGTAATATGAAAAATAATTTAAACCCGAACTGGACCCGGCGGTAGTACCCGTGCTAACCTACATGTACATGTACTATGACATTACTGAAATTCATATTCTCTTTCATGTTTAAAAGGATGTTGGTCATGGTGATGGTGTAGTGTGCCTCCTGACCGTTCACGCCTTGCAACATCCTTTAGACGGACGATGTTTCAGAACATTGAATATTCTGCTGCTGTATTCATCAAAAAATTCCTGATGTGACAGAAAAGCCGTGAAATCCTCCAAGAAATAAGCCAGCGTTAAAGGTGTGGGGAAGTGTCGGAGGAGCATCTCTCTGCAATGGCGTTCATCCACATCAGCAAGAATGGCCCAGAACTTCACGAAGTCTTCCTCCCCTAAAATAATATTTTTCTTCCGAAAGCCGCCCGTAGAAAAGATATTAAACATCCCCGTAACCATTGGTTTCACTTTGCCGGCCTTTTCATGAGGTTGTGCGGCTCCTACCGTTCCCCATAAGTAGCTGATGTAATCACCGACTGAAATATCTTTTCCAGGTCCTGTTTTAAAAATATGCTCGTTCCACCATTTCTTTTGGTCAGCTTCCGTCATTGTTGTGTTTTTGGCTCCAAGAAGCTTCCGGATCTGTTCGAACTTAGCGTTGGTTTTGTTCATGTCGGCTACACTGATGACGCCATCTTTATCCGCATCAAGAAGCTTGGCCCAGAGGCGCCACTTACGTCGTAAAAACCAAGTCTCTGATAAAATATACAACATAATATCCATGAATGCTTGCGTTTGCGTGACAAGAGCTAAACCATATCTTTTAGATGAATTCATGACGTACCAGTGATAAATGAAATAATATATTACTGATAAAACACTGTCATATTACTGATAAAACACTGTTATATTGATGTAACACTGATAAACCGATGTATCATATATTACTGATAAAACACTGTCATATTACTGATAATACACTGATATTACTGATAAAACACTGATGTATTACTGATAGAACACTGCTATATTACTGAAATTAAAACACTGCATGATCAAATGTATTACTGATAGAACACTGCTATATTATTGATATTACCGATATAACACTGATTAACTACTGATGTAAAACTGATGTATCATTTAAATTTAAATAATGAATTACAGATACAACACGAGTATGTTATTGATGTATTATTGATGTATCACTGATACAAAACTCATATATCACTGACGTAACAATGATACATCACTGGTATACATGTTACACTGCTGTCGTAAAACTTGTTTTTCCAGATCAGTGAATTTTCTACGAGCCATTTATGAACTTTCAAAAACAAAATGTGTTTGTTATATTTATATTCCACTTTCATTGCTATCAAAATTTGATTATGTTAAAATAGGTGTACATTTGTACTATATCTATCAAGATATTCAATGTTCACTATTCTTCATTGTTCATGAGTAAATTGGTATCATTACAGTTACAAAAAAGTCAAAGGCGGATAGAAATATGGAACTTTCAGACAGCTTCCAATAAGACTGTAAACCATACAAGAGTCAGGGGAAAAATCGACAAGAAAAGGTTGATTGATTGATTATTTGTTGTTTTACGTCCCTCTTGAGAATATTTCATTCATATGGAGACGTCACCATTGCCAGTGAAGGGCTGCAAATTTAGGCCTGCGCTCGGCGCTCATGGTTTTTGAGCAGGAAGGGATCTTTATCGTGTCACACTTGCTGTGACACGAAACCTCGGTTTTTTGCGGTCTCATCCGAAGGAACCCCCCCCCCCCATTAGTCGCCTCTTATGACAAGCAAGGGGATGCTGAGGACCTCTTCTAACCCGGGTCCACAAGAAAAGAAATGTAAGAACAGAACTATGGTCACACTTACTTTGCATTGGAACAACAATGAACAAACTGATGATGATGTAAGCTGCATATGGCATCAGCACCCCCAACTCGCCTATCTTAGAGTTACGATAAAAGCTGAGGAACTCCGGATGGCAATGTCGAATGTAAGTTTTGTTGTTTGACGTGCTTGTACTGTCAGAGAATGGTATGATTTTTGCACCTCCTGCAGAGATAATGCCTTCTATTTAAAGGTATAGTAAGACGCTCTAAACGATTACCAAACTTTTCTATATATTTTCTATGTAGTGCCTATATTTTTTGAAACATTTATACACAAATCCATTTAGTCTGGTTTTTTCCCATCTGACCATTTATTTGTCTCGAACGTACCTGCAACACACAAACCAAAGTTTGCAATGTACAATCCACATAAAATGAAAAACAAATGTCCACCACATCTTTTCTTTCCCTCGAGATCGCCCCTAGATACGCGATTTTTGCGGTGAATTTCACATAGGGCGGATATCCGCCAAAGAAAGACGTATAAGATGGTGGCGCACATGACTCCACCCTCTGCCTTTATAAATGACGTCATATCCTCTTCTTCCTCCACTTTACCTTTGCTATTCAGTCTTTTGTTGTAACACTCTCCTTGGTATTCTGAGCCTTTGGAAACAATAAAATAGTTAATAATTTCAAAACGTATTGAGGACAAATCATTGTGCATTATATCAGTCTACAATATGTGTGTTCCCCACACTGAAAATTTACACCTCCCATTCTCACGAACCCAGTATGGATCCGGGTTAGAATATATCCCCAGTGCCCCTTGCTTGCAAGAGGCGTCTAAGTGGGGCTGTCCTAATTCGAATGAGATCGCAAAAAGCGATGCTTGGTGTCACGGCAGATATTGCACGAGAAAGATCCTTCCCTGCTCAAAGGCCATGGCCGCCGAGCATAGGCCTAAATTTTGCAACTATGGCATCTTCATGTGAGTGAAAAATTCTCAAGCGAGACGTTAAACAATATATAATCAATCAATTCACTCTCGCGGTGTCTACAACATCTCTATCAGGAAGCCAACTGTTACGTCATCACCCGAAGGTGAGGAAAGAATAAGTACTAGATGTTTACATATTTTGTGAAATCTTAAAATGGAAGTTGTTCCTTAGATCCGTTATATCTGGTGTACATATGTACTGTACAAATATTTACATTTCTCAAGTTTTTTCCTTTGATAACTTTACAAAGTCTAATGGTAGTCATTTTCTCATGAATGTCATGCATATGTGAACAATATATTACTGATTATTTGAAACTTTGGTACTTAGTTTGTCCTTTGAACATAAAATGTCACCCACCCAACCTTCAAACCTAAGACGTGAAAATGGGTAGAATGCTGCTTCACCAAGAGCTCGGCATTTAAAATGGAGAGTCACAGTCTTCGGATATGACCTTAAAAAACGGAACCCGTTCACAAATCGTGGACGCAAAAGAACCCCACGCTAAAACTATCGAGTGCATAAGCATTAAGTCGCTAATTTGAGCCCTCATCGCGAATGAGACGTCCATTGAGTGAAATATTCTCGACGGGACTAAAACACAATAATCAATAATCATAAAGTGATATGTTAGTACATTACTTTATGACAGTACAAACCTGTTGAAAATACTTGTCAATTTTTTCTGTATCCTATTAATTTAGGTTTGCATACACATGTATATATTCTGACTTACCGTAAACAATATACGATATAGAAAAGGCAAGTGCAGCCAGCCATATGATCTGTTGGAGAACTGAAACGAGTAAAATTACAAATGAATTAATGTTTTGATCTGAAATATAACATCATATAGGGTTCAGATTGCATAACTTTTGCGTTTGAATCAGTTATATATGTATTGGAAGTTGTTATATAAGTAATGGGATATGTAAGTATGACAAGTTGCTATATGTATATGTAAGTATGGCAAGTTGTTATATAAGTATGGGAGGTTACTATATATAAGTATGGCAAATTGTTATATAAATATGATGCATGTAAGTTGTTGTATAAGTATGGCAAGTTGTTATATGTACATATAAGTATGGTACGTTGTTATATGTTATATGCATATATTATACTTTCATGTAAATTACTTGATTTTGATTGGTTGAGAAACCCTTTGATAGAATACACTGTCACCTGCTGGATGATAAAACAGCGCCTTACAGTCTGTTAGAACCTAACAAAACGTAAATTGAGCCGTTAAATCAGCATTAAGGGTCACAAATCACTGTGACAAATGAGAAGGTGGTTATTCCCATTTTAAGTCAATTTTGCTTAATGTTTACCGGTCAACAGGGGATGTTTATTCCTAGGCACCTGATCCCACCTCTGGTGTGTCCAGGGGTCCGTGATTGCCCAACTCTTGTTTTTTTATTCTATTTAGGACTTACGAGATTGATCACAGTTCGTTATCTTTGCCTTTACATCTTATTCAAGTTTTACTATTTTGTTACGAAATGTTTATGCTTGACATTATGTTATTGCATCACAGTATTATGACGTCACAATCGAAAGCTTTCTATCTCATTAAATTCTTGATCAAAGTACAAAACAGTTGCATTAGAATTTGTAAATCGTGACATTCAGCATAATATATTAAATAATGCATGCAAGAGAGGGTTACAGAAATTGTCATCCCAAGAAAACCATTGTTGACCGAGGGGTAAGGCGTACATTATTTATATAATATAAGTATGGGAGCATGGCAAGTTGCTATATAAGTATGATAAGTTAGTTATATAAGTATGGCAAGTTGTTATATAAATATGGGAAGTTACTATATAAGTATGGCAAGTTCTATGTAAATGCAAATATAACGAACAGTGATCAATCTCGTAAGTCCCATATAAAATACAAAAACAAGAGTTGGGCAATCAACCCCTGGACACACCAGAGTTGGGATCAGGTGCCTAGGAGGAGTAAGCATCCCCTGTTGACTGGTCACACCTGTCGTGAGGCCATAGTCTTGATCAGGTAAACGGAAAATAAACTGTAGTCAAATCAGTGTGTAAAAAACGGCTTAACAATGGCTATGAAACACATCAGACAACATTTTACTCAATGGTAGGTCATACTGGTAAACTAAAGTGTAATAACGACCATAGAATTTACGAAATGCTGCCTTTAAACGTGACTGTTGAAACCCCTGCAACAACAACTTGTCTGTAGGTAGCTTGTTCGATTCAAAAACTGATCATACGCAAAACAAGCTCTTGCGTAATACTACGACAATGGGCTCACGGAGGATGTGATCGGTCGACAGGGGATGCTTACTCCTCCTAGTTACCTGATCCCACCTCTGGGATTCTGTTTGGGATTTATGATCGTTGTTTGTTTTATTCATCTTATCATGTTATTGTTAAGGGATGATGAGAAATCTACTATCAATAATTGTCTTTTCTTAGGATGTTTACTTTTAAAGATTCATTTTGGTGAAACTCTGCTATTTCCGAGAGGAGATTTCTCAAAAGGGCATGCAATATTACTTTTTTCTTTAGGGAAGAATTCATTCAAGGCTTTCTTGTGCAAGGCAAATTGAAGATTCTTACATTCTTGAGTCTCTAAGTTGGTATTCTGAATTTTGTATCAAATTCAACAGTATATCCAAACACACAATACATCTTCATGTTGGCTCAGTTAATGGCTCGACTGATCAATGTAGATAGTTGGGCACAGTGAATTTCCCTTATCAAGTAGTCTTTTTTACTGTTACGATCGCTAGCTGGGAGACAAGAAGTGGAACTATTTATTCGTGTTAATGTTTGTTTGTTTGGACAGGCCCTGAATGAATGATCGTTGCTCTTGTATATCAAATATGCATTGGAAATGACAGTAGTTATGGGTACATTGATGAGTCAATCTGATTAAAATCTAGTGTAGCGATCTAAGTGAGCGGATACAAAAAGGCGAAGTTAACATTGTGTCAAACATAATCATAATCAAAAAAAATATATATATATACAAAATCGAGCGTATGGCAACACGGACCACCGACAAAGGCGAAAGTAGGATCAGGTGCCATGGAGGAGTAAGCATCCTCTGCTGACCGGTCACACCCGCCGTGAGCCCTTAGTCGAAATAAAGTAAACGGGATTACCCGTAGTCAAATCTAGTAGGAAAATGACAGTCTAACAAAGGGTATGAAACAAATCAGTCAACATATGACTTAGTGATAATTTGTAATCGCAAACAAGGTCATTATAGCGACCGTAGAATTTGCGAAATGAAATGAGATGATTTCAATTATATTGATTGATGAGTGGAATTGAAATTGTTCAAGATTTTCTGTCCGCTGTTAAGAGTTGAGTGTTCTGCCCTTACAGTGTCTATCCGTCATATTGAAAATGTCATTTTCTGATTTGTTTTGTTATGATGGGCAAAAGTTGGTATCATGTGGCAACCTCTGCAAGATATCTGGACCAAAAAGATGTCAAAATTTGAATCTTTTTCATCATATTTAATCTGACAAAAAATAAAATTGGTCCATGCCTGTTCTCTTTATCGAATTTTCGTATTTCATCACAAAATTATGGCGATTTTAAGCAAATTCTTGTATTAATTGATATTTCATGATGTTTAGGGCGTTAAAATAGGATTAATGTTCGCAAGCTATTTTACATCCACACCTCTCTCAGATCCATCATAACTTATAAAAAATAATTGTATCCTCCTATCCAGACAATATGCACATCTACAAACGGCAATGAAGCATTGTACAAAGTTTCAAGGTTATCTGATATTCCGTGTAGAAGGAGAAATATTCACAAGCTATTTTACACCCTCCACCCCTGTTGGATCCACCATAACTTGATTGAATAAAAATTGATCCTCCTGTCCTAAAAATATGCACATCTGCAAATGGCAATGAAGCATTGGTACTTAGTGTCAAGGCTTTCTGATTAAGCAGTATAGGAGGATAAGCGTTCACGAGATTCTATGACAGACATACGGACAGAGGTACAGACAAACAGAAAGTACAAAAACAATACGTCTCCCCCTGGAAGAGTGAAAACATAATAAAAACGAGGATGCTTAATCAACTCACTCGACATCTCGAAGCATTCATGAAGAATTTCCCAGGTATTCCTGTCTTCTCGATCATAATATCCAATAGACTTCCGCGACTCAGGAACAGTGGAAATTTTTGGCGAAAAAATGGCATCGTAAGATGGCGGCAAGACTGGAAAAAGAAAAGAAATTACCACTCAAAAAATCATTTAGCCAATATTTTATTCCTGTGTTTTATCAGTGCATATACATGTACTATCTATTCAAGATGTATTACTGTATTCTGGTCCGAGTCGCACAAAATATTGCGCTGGATAAGGTGCAACGTAACATAATATTTTAGGAATAATTGAACACTTCGTTTCCCATGCCAATGGATTCGGATTAAAATTTAATACGAATGTGTGTTTGGAAAGCTAACGATTTCCATCGTCCAAAAGTTTGAATTGTGATGGCTGGGAAAACCTTGCAGTGCCAAATCAATGGTTCGGCCAATCCCGAAGCTATGGGTATCAAAATGGCCTGCTATGCCAATGGCCGCAATTTATTTTACCTTAAATTGAAATTTTACCAATGGATTAGCATTGATATGAACAAAGAAACAGTGAGTGCCTGAAGTGTTTGGTCTCATTGCCAATGTTACCCACCGCCACTAAATAGGTCATTTTTTTTTTTAAATATATTAATTAATAGACCAATCTTTTCATAGAATATTACTCTTTTCTTAATATTGATATTTGTAGATAGCATAATGATTTAGGATAGTTTAAAATTTTCTCAGAAATATTTTGTCTAAATAATTACCAGGTTTTATGTTCAAGGTCAAAGGGTCAAAGGGTAAGGTTGCTAGAATTAAAATCTGTAGATCCCAATATTTTTTCATCATTTCTGAAGATCCCATGTCTTTATCAGACCCAAGTCTTGGGCGATTACCAATTGTATGTAGGTCCTGTCATTCTCTTATCATATCAGATGCGTCCAGGGGTCCGTGATTGCCCAACTCAAATGATGCTATGTTTCTATTGTACCTGGTTTTAGAGTTAGATCAGTTTTTGTACTTTGTCATAGGATAAGGTCACTTGATTAAGTTGACCTTGACGCTAGGTTGTAGGCTCTCAATTCGTTGGATATGAATCATATTAGATTAGGGACTTTTGTTCGTATTTACTGCGAGAAATTTTTGAAAATCATGTTTTTTGTATTCAGATTTCATATTTTCCTCCTTTTTGACATGTATAATTACTGTATATCATCATATCTTTCATAATTAAATCATATCGTACTGTTTTGAGAAACTTTCCCAGATGTAGTGGGCCACCTTAACATAAGACACAAAGAAATTCACTATTACATGGATACCAACTTTTGCTTCCGCCCCTGCCTGGGGTTGAACTCACAACCTGCGGAACCAAATCTCCTAGCAGCGTGTGACTAACGTGCCAGACCATCTAGGCAAGTCTAAAATCTTGCTTTCGATAACGATGGAATTCTCACTACTAGACGCTGTCACACACTACACGGTCATTTAGAATGGAAATGCCTTATTGGCATAGATTTAAGAGGATAATACAATACTGCATTTCAAATATTCTATATATAGCACAAATATTGCAATGAACTCATAAATAAACATAACTGTCCTTAGTGAAGAAATTTTAATTAATATAAAGCACGAATAAATTCACCATTACATGTACAATAAATAAGCCCATACTCCAAATGAAGATTTGACTCTACTACAATTATACACTACTATATATTCAACTTACTCTCCTCTGGCGGTATTTCACCCGATGCTCCAGGATGAATGCTGGTGAAATCAGATACTGCAGACCCAGAATAGTCTGGGGGTCCAGAAGGGGGTCCAGAAGGAGGTACATGTAGACCTTTCTTCTCCATCATGGAATAATTCCACAGACTGGTCTCTCAATGCAGTGGATTGTTCCTGTAATTATTTTAGGTGCTTTGTCAACATGGTGTATAATGGCAAATGTATTGCTTATTGTCCCTTGAAGTTTTGTCAACACGGTGTATTTAAGGCTAAAATGATTCAAAAACTGATCATACGTAGAACAAGCTCTTGCGTATCGAATTAGTTGAGAGACATACACACCATATGCAGGTTAAACAACGGGATTGCCAAGGTCACTTAGGTGAGCGATGTGGCTCATGGGTTTCTGGAGTAACGTATCATTTATTATTTGGTCTCGAGTGGTATTACATATAGTATCTTTTAATATGGTGAGTTACTTCATATTAACTTTGTAGCTGTACTATCATCAGCATTTTTGCCCCGTGGGACCCGAGTTAACATCCCCTTTCTTGTCGTAAAAAGCGACTAAATGGGGCAGTCCTTCGGATGAGACCGCAAAAACCGAGGTCTTGTGTCACAGAAGGTGTGGCACGATACAGATCCCTCGCTGCTCAAAGGCCATAAGCGCCGAGCACAGTCCTAAATTTGCAGTCCTTCACCGACAATGGTGACGTATCATTCTCAAGAGGGACGTAAAACAGTCAATACGCAATTAAAAAAAAAAATAGATACTAGTTTAAATTGTACATGTAACAGGAGTTCTTATAAATGACCCTTCCCCCTTCATTTACAACATGGTGCATATTTGTTTGATTACGTTTTAACAAATTATTCAATATACACTTCGCTGAAGAGCAGAACAACTTTCGCACTAAAACCGTAATGTAAAGCTATGTAAATAAGTGTATCATTCAACAAAATGATTCTTGCATTGCCTATTCAATCATTCAATCCGTTAGGTGACTCAATAGATATCCTAAATATCATTTTCAAAGTTTTTCATTGAACAGCAAGAACGGTGTACATAGAACCAGAAATAGAGTTTGTTTGAGTTTAGACCGGGAGCTTGTGGATAGATGCCCACTTCCGCTCATAACATTAAGAAGAAAAAACCCATACCGAATGTCAATTGTGGCGAAGATTCAACGAACAGTTATTCTAAGATTCCACATACTATTGAGTAAACTCAAAATGAAAAGAGTTACGATTCCTCAGTCTAAATATACAGAAAATGACAAAATTTGTAATTAATAGATTATACACAAACATTAAAATGACTTGCACGCAGATAAAAACAGAATAACTCTCGTCCTTGTCCCCCTACCTTAAACAAGTTCGTCTGATAAATCAGCGTGTTATAGTGGCCCTGTATTCGATCACTGGTCAAGAACAAAACCGGAGTTAGCAGTATATAGCGTGTGTATCTCTTATGTATCAACTGTATCGTGTATCCTGTTAAAAGTAACTGCGAAAATGCACGAGAAATACGTACTAGGAATTAACCTGTGCTTGAATACAAGGGTGGATAAATACACTGTAAAAAATCAATCTTAGACATTTCAGTTTTAAAGCCATCAAGGAATAATTGCATAACGGGTGCTTAATTGTTTGGTTTTTTTTGTTTGTTTTTGTTTTTTGTCTGGCTTCAAATTTTAATGCCATATCTTCAATTTAAGACCTTGTTTTGTGTTTCATTATGTCTTTATAAATTAATGGTTCGTTTTGCATGTTTGTTTATTATTTTCGCCGCCCATAAACTTGCTATTCTTTTTTTCCGCCAGTATACATTTGTTCCATTTTGACTACAAAAATCAAACCTATAATTTTCAGTACTTTTACCATTTCTGTGCGACACTTTTTGCGTCTGAAAAACACAAGAAAAAATTATTAAAAGTATTGAAAAGCAGGTTAATTTTATTTCGAAGATGGCAGTATTAGTTACGAAAAAAAAAGTCACATGAAGCCATGTTGTATTTTGAAAATCACAAAAATGCGAAGTTTCGCATGATAAACAACCAAAGCACACTTTTGTTAGATTTAGTAAGTTTTAATGGCAAAACATACAATATTAATATACACAGACATACCAGAAATATGAAGAGTTAGAATACTGCCTTTTAGAACAAATTAGAATATTTTAACAAAAAATCTAAATTTTGCATCAAATTTCTAAAGTATGACCCCTTGGAATGAAGGTCATTGAAATGAACATATTTTATTGACAATAGTGCCAAAAGCATTGGGCACAAGTTCAAAAACTTAGATTGCCCTCTCCCATCAATGAAGGTCATTGTAAACATACAGCTCTACATGTAAGTGAACTATCTCTATACTTATTGTTCATTTGTACAAAACTAAATGCGAGTTTGAGTGTGATGTTAATATAGAATCCTTCATTAGTATGAATGTGCGATAGGGAAATTCCACCGAAGGGACAAGATTCGCAGTCTACGACGAGGCTTTGCCGAGTCCTAGACAGCGAATCTTGTTCCAGAGGTGGGATTTTCCTATCCCACACGAGTAAATAATGAACGATTATTTTTCTTACATTTTATTCACTATTTAGTGCATAAAATCAGGAGCTTTGGGGCGATTTACAATTACATGTTTCAATATCTTTATCTGAACATTAAAGGGACATGGACACGTTTTGAGATAAATTTTATATTTTTAAATGCTTAACCAAGTTATTTCTAATGGTCTGCAAGAATTTGAATGTCAGTTTTTGAGTTACAAGCAAGATACAGCGCTCACAAGTCTTTGTAATGTAAACAAGGATCGAGCCTTGTTATTGTTTTTATAAGGATTACAGAAAATACCATGTTTAAAACAAAATGAGATGTATGAAACACTAGAAACTGTTCAATTGTGTTCAGAATGAACTTGTAATATAACAAAATCTGCTTTAAACCGAACGTATACTAGCATATTCAATATAGGTAAACAAAAACAAGGCTCGGGCCTTGTTTACATAGTGAAGAATTGTAAGTGCTGTATCTCACGTGTATCTCAACAAATGACGTTCAAATTTTGGTGGTCATTAGAAATACTCTAAGTGAGCATTGTAAACATTAAAAATGGAAATCTAGAATTTGAACATTTTAGCTCAAAACTTGTCCATGTCCCTTTAAAGCAAAAAACTAATTAGACAGGCAGAAAGAGCATAACCGAAAAACTCAAGACTTTCCACCAGGAAGCCACATTGAAATTTAAAGGAAACAATATTTTGCTTTATCTCATTCCGGTGGTGCATATTGCTAGTTTGATAAACCATAGCTTTATCAAACGCCCGTTTGATATAGAAGACTTCCGTCCGAACTACTTTTGAGATCATCCCCGCTTCAATATCCCAGTTACTTTCTTGTAATAAATCTTTTTTTTTTTGTTGAAAAATCTTTTTAACAATATTCACTAAAGCATAAACAACTTGTTTAGGCTATATGTTTATCACACAATTTAAGATCCTTGATAAAATCCTCTAAAGCCTCACCCGAGTCTGAGGCTGGCCAGTCTCGGCATTGATTTTAACACAACTTCGCAAGATGTTCATAATAGAGAATGTTGAGCACAAATGTCTGAGATAGCAGGAACTATTCCATTCATTAGAGATATTCTAGTAATGAATTATGAAAATATTTTAGACCTACCTTTGTTCCTCATCAAAATGTCATGCACTGAATTCTTCCCATCGATCCGATAATATCCAATAACGTGAAAATTTAAATTTGAAAGCATTGTAAATCCATTCACAAACACTTTGTTTCCTGAACACCCGTTTTATTTATATGAAAGTAATATTAGTCCACGATCCACTGTCCTTGATCGTTGAGGTGATTTCAAAAACTCGCAACGAAAACTTTTTTCAAGGATCTAGGCCAACGTCATTAGTGTTACGTCACCAATACTCGGTAAAGTTTTAAAGAAATACAAGTATTTAATGAATTTAAATACATGAGTATGTTTAATCATTCAATGTCCTTTAAAATGAATTTAATTTATAGGTATGATAGAATATGTGCAATATTTATTGCATTTCTTTTTTCTCACGTAGGAACACGAACAATCAAAACTGCTGCGATGACACAATTTCTATCAGCTTTCTTGGTATTGGAGATCATCTAAAACTAAAGTGAATGAGATAAATAGAATCTATTATTGCGTGATTTTGATATTTACTCTATCAAACGAGTTGAAATGGTGCATTTATTCGCTCGGCAAGCCCGCGAAATAAATCACCATTTCAACTCGTTTGATAGAGCAAATATCAAATCACGCAATATAGATATCCTCTATTTACCGTGTAACGTAAATCATAGAACATATGACGTCACAATCAATGACGTCGCAGCAGTGTGATCGAAAAATCTCACATGACTGTCTCACATGGTTAAAGTCGTCTTACACCGGTGAAAATGTGAGAATCATGTTTCTCACATTTTCACCAGTGTGAGACCGACTTTACCCATGTGAGAAGCCATGGTGAGATTTTTCGATCTCACACTGCTGCGACGTCAATTTCATTGTGACGTCATATATTTCCTATGATTACGTTACCGGTGAAGCAAAACTTTTTATATTGTTTCGTTTAAATTTCAATTTGATAATGCTCTGCGATAGCCTTAAGTTTTTTAGTTTACCACTTTCAGTGTAAACCATTTTCGGGTATGCTCTTTCTGCCTGGTCTAATTAGTTTTTGTTTTTTAAGTTAAAATAAAGATATTTGATAATTGTAATTTCCCTCAAAGCTCCCGATTAACGCGCTAATCAGTGAATAAAATGTGAGAAAAAATAATCCTTCATTATTTATCGTGCGTGGGGATAGGGAAAATCCCACCTACGGGAACAAGATTCGCTGTCTAGACTCGGCAAAGCCTCGTCCTAGACTGCGAAATTTTGCCCCCCTCGTGGAATTTCCCTATCCCAAACTCGTACTAATGAAGGATTCTATTAATCTACTTATTACCTGTCTTTTTCATGTTACCTGTATCTTTAGCCAAAAGAATAATCAGGTCCAGAAGATACTCCAGATTATATGCTATCATTAGTGTTTAAATAAATAATACTTGTGTGACAACTTTGTAAAATTCATCTACACACAGAATTCATGAAAAATAGAAATATATTTGAATACAACTCAAACACTCTGACATTCATACATAAATCATTTAAACTACAACATGATTATTTATATCTTATAAATCATAGTTTCAGTATACATATTTACATGTACCTTGGTATACATTTCACTTTCATGACTTTTTTCAAATGATTCTTTAGAAAAGCATATGAGATTAACTCTCATACAAATTGCATAAAATCTAAATATTTAGCAAGTGTATTAATTCAAAGTAAATTTTTAACACGTACGTATACCTTTTGGAAATAGTCTGTTTTCTACAAAATGCTTCTATACTTTCAAATATGACAATGGTAAAGAAAAGGAATTTTAATGGCCGATGTGACGATATTTGATGAGCGACATCAGGTTGGTAAAATTGATTAATGTGGTAAAAACAGAGAAATATACAATAATAACGTTTGTACTTGCAACAGATAACGGACAAAAAACAAACATAATCTTGAGTGCATTTCCAAAAAACATAATTACATTAAACTCTATCATTCTACGGACCAGCGCCAATGGGGATATGTGATTATTATGACAACCATAGGACAATTCTGCTGTTGCCAGGGGCATTTAAACAATAACAGAGAATCCACTTTTTATGTTTATGATCAACTATCTTCAGTTAATATAATCAACTCGATAAACAGCAACAGTTAGTCCTGAAAGTAAATGTGTGAATGTTACGCGATAAAGTTTATTTCTATCGTTTCTGAGCGTGGAGTACATTCAACTTTATCTTTAAATTTTCTTTCAAATTTAATTCCCCTGGACAATTTAGTATTATTTTTAAGAAAAAAATACCTATAGTATACATTCAGAAAAAAACCCATTGGTTCATGTCTGAGATGGGGCCAATTTTCGTCCTTAAAATCCTTAGCTCTTGGAGAGTTCAATATACATTCTATAGATATACAATGTAGACATGGGTACTATTACTGACTATTATGACCTCAAAATGTTTAAATCACTTTAGATATATTTACATAGTATTAAGTGTATATAAATTGACTTAAAATAAAAGGCAACATTTGTCATATACTAATCTTTATCATCTAAACAACATGTTTCATTTAAGCATTGAATTCTTATTTTTGGATGTCGTCGGTGGTATAACAGCACCTGGCTGTGCCAACAAATTGAATAACACGGTATGATAATATGTTGGCACAGTCAGGTGCTGTTATACCACCTGCGACATCCAAAAATAAGAACCCAATGTTTATACGTGTATTTACATTCCTTAATTTTATATTTTGTAAATGCCAGATTTTATTCATCTTTATTCGAAATTTTGCGCCATTCAAAACTGGTGTGCGTAATAAATGGAATAGCCGAAAATCAGCTGTTGCACTACTAACAAAAATATAGTGTATTTGGATATTGCCAATCTTCAAACTTTACAATGAAATTAGACTGGAAGATTTCATCCATTTTTTTTTTTACTTCATGTATTTTCTATTCTATTTCTGTACAATTGAGAGTTTTTTTTCAAGATTTAAGACCAGAATATAAACTGAATTATATGGTTATGGATGTTGCCAATCTCTGACTCTTTAAGCCACAGTGGGTTATGGATGTTATCTTTTCCCACCATCCGAATCAAGCCGCCAGTTCCTGAAACACACTCGGCAAACTGGCATTAACGGCAAACTATCAACTGAACTTTATGACAAACGGGACGATTTTAGCTTTTCCGTCGTCAACTTCCCATTTTTATGTAACAATCTTCCATCATCACCTGGGTATGTGTATGTGTCTCAACTTATTCGATACGCAAGAGCTTGTTTTGCGTATGATCAGTTTTTTTTAATTGATGCAGGCTACTTACAAACAAGTTGTTGTTACAAGGGTTTCAGCAGTAATAATAGTAATAATAATAATAATAATACCTTTATTTAAACAGGATTGCACATTAAGTTTTACAAACTAGTCTAAATTTGGAGACCATGTCTTCCAACAATCTGTTGGTATCTAGATGGCGCTATTTTTGTGCCCCTTATTGGCAGACTATTTTTATATTCATACGCAGGCAGAATTTGTTCAGAAACCCTTTACGGGTATATAAAACCGAAAAAACTCCGTGTCTCAACCTTACTCTATACGGTATATAGATGATGTCTTATCAATTACAATCATAATTTTTCACGATTATGTCCCATTTGATATATCCTGACGAAACTTTGAAAATAAAGACACCACAGAATCCTGACAGATGTGCTTCACTATTTGGATATTTTTACTTAAAGCATTGAACTCTATTGGAGACTGACAACTATATATAATGATAAACGTGATGACTTTGACTTTGCAATTTGTCACTTTCCTTTTTTTTGGAGTATGTACCACTATCACTGCATATGGTTGTGTACTGTCCTCAGTTTGATTTCGATACGCAAGCGGCATCCAGTGCGTAGTGATGATTTTTTAAAGCTGAGGACACTACTAACCCCCAAAAAGTTGATGTTGCAGGTTATGAACGGATCTCGTTTAAGCTATCATTTCGCGCAAATTCTAGCGGTCGCTTAGACTTGTTGCGAATTACAAATTATCACTAAATTATATTTTGACTTGATTTGTCTTCATACCCTGTTGAGACTGTCATTTTCATACTCTGATTTGACGACGGGGTAACTCCCGTTTATTTGTTTCGACTACGGGCTCGCGGCGGGTGTGACCGGTCAGCAGAGGATGCTTACTCCTCCATTGGCAAGCCTGATCCTGCCTTCGCTTTCGTCGGAGGTCCATGTTGCCCTACAACTCGATTTGTATGTGGTTTTTTGTGGACCTTGATTTACGTTTGTACTTGTTACTTCGGCCATTTATATTGTACATCATATATACATGATAATACATATATAAACAACATGAAAATTATCAACGATATATTCTATTATACAGATAAGAAAGTTAACGTCTTCAATAGAAACCACAGGCTTGAGTATATGAGTATCAAAATATGTTAAGGTAGGGACTGATCTAAAGAAAGTCAAAGTCCATTATTCTCTAATGAAATCTGGCAATGACAAGTCCACGTTAAAGGCAGCAGTTGCGCAAATTCTATGGTTGCTATTACGATTTAGTTTGCCAGTATGTTCTTGTCATTTCTACTACTAGGTCTTACCAAGGTAGTTAACCTTAGTTACTGACATTGTCAGGGAAAATAGATAGTGCTGGGGATAGTAGCCCGAATAAGCCGACCTGTTACAGGTACTAGCAACGTCGGTTGCACCGCAAATAGATGCAGCATTGATCAAGTTTCTGCGGACAGCAGTAGTTTTCACCACAAGCCAATACTGCAGCCTACACTCGCGATGGGACCAAAGCATCATTTTGATTAAGCCTGCAACATTCTGATGGTGTACATCTTGGAGTGATTTTAGATCACATTTTGAAGTTGTGGCAGAAGCTTACATTGTTGGTCACCCAAGCAAAAAGGCAATGTACTTGGCAGTATCACTCAGGGATATGCACAAGGTGTGTTGGAAATCTACCAAGTGGTTGACCAGCGTGGACTATAAATTGACTTTGTACGGCACTTGAAAACGCTTTGCACGACAAATCAAACTGAGTTATACAGGGCTCAACTTCGAGAAAGAAAGTAAAAAAGCGGTAGAGACTCTGCCTGAGACTAGGCCAGGATATTAGGAGACTAACGAATTGGCATACCAACAAGCCACTGTTGATCTAGGAAATTCTGGCCAAGGAACAATTTTATAGATGCGATCAGAGATTCCGACATGAGACTTGCGAATAAAACAGGCACGTCCGCGATTTGAATGACGCCTGTCGTCAACGCCCGTTGGAGTTACAAGGCATTTCAGATGCGATAAGAAAATGCAGGAAATCAAGGATAGTTAAGGAAGTGATGGAAAAATGATGCATACAATGTGAAAGGAATCCAAAAACTGACAAAGTCTACAGACACTTAACACATTACAGATCACTTTAGCATCGCTTCAGAGAGAAGTTGAAATCAATTAAGGACAGCAAAATCCGAGTTTGCATCGAACAACAGCCCTGAGCAAGGGGATCAGTTTAAAAAGCAAACGACCTAAATGTTATATTGTGGAAAACTTTGGTCCTTTTAAAAGTAGGTGCAGACTGTATTCTGGCAACAAGGTGTCCGAAAGAGTCAGAGGTTGGAAGAAATATGTAGAACAGGTTATGACAAATCTAAGAACTCGAGGGATGGTAATGTTAGCACATTTGGTTGTGCGTCGTCGTCAGAAATTATATCAACATGAACAAGCGAGTAGCAATGTTCGTCAAGAAAGTAACAGTCGGAGGCAAGTATTGTCTTTTGGACCACAGGGCAACAGTTAACTTAGTGTTAAAACTGCAATAAGATAAAATAAGGCCCGACAAGCCAGTGGCGGCAGTTAAGGTCAGAAATTTTGAATTGCAGATGGTACACCATTGAAGGTAACATGGGACCACAGCTTATGGAATTTTCTTACAAGGGACACGATTCACACAAAAAGTTTGTTATTGCCTGACCTAAGATGTTGATGGAATCCTTTGGGATTTAGATTTATTGGGACGAATTGTTGTGTAGCCTGCTTGTCAAAAGGCATGTTTTGACAATAGAAAGGTGAAAACACAATTACCTGCAGAATACAAGGGAAAGATAGGCTTACTTCAGAATCACTTCATGCAGAATGATTCAGCCGGCAATGGACTGAAAATAATTGCCACACGGAAAATGTTAAAAGGCATAGGCAATCAGGGGACTGCACTATTCCCAAACTGGTATAATAATCCATGTGACAGTTTCAAGGCTCTGACAGAAGCACTCATTGAACGTATCGTGTGCTAGAATCCCGACAAACAAAGTGCCCTTACGATTGATGATTGCACGGACGAGGTTACAAAGTTTGGTAGAGCATCAATTTATTGCCAAGTTTAAGCCCCAAAAGATTGGTCGTATCAAATGCAACTTTGAACAACAGATAACAAAAGTGATGGTAACCAGAGAGTCGGCATTGGAAGAAATGCCTGGCCATTTGCAAGATTTGTTTAAGAGCGTGCACTGCACATTTAACCTACTGAACAAAACGTGACAGGTAGAAAATGTCCGATGTGTTCAGAGTTGTGTCCACGAGATTCTGGAGTTTTCTAACCATGTAGTTCATGTGCTATGCAGGAACAATCGTGTGACTTTTGTGATTTTACATCACAAAAGGAATTGTAATGTAAGAGACATTTGAAAGAGCCACACAGGGACTGCTAGAGAAATCCTTTTAAGTGGGAAAAAGTGCAGACACAGTACTTCTACCAGTTCGAAAAATGGACGATAGATTTAGCAAAATAGCCAGTACATTGACCCAGACTCGGAAAAAATGAAGACTGAATTACCCAGATTCCAGCGTGAACTTTCAAGCTGGAAAACCTGCTGTGGAAGCCAGATGATAAAGTTGACGATGCTGTGCTAAAGACGCCAAACGTTGATCTCTTAGAGGGACCATGTGCAGCGAAGAAGACGTCTCCAACCCTGCCAGGGAAAAAACTTGTTTCGTAATTTCGATACTGTGTTGTGACATTCGAGTGTGCTTCAACACCACACAAACTGATTTTTTGTTAACTCACCTTGAAATGTAATGCTTGTTCACAAACAGAAGGGGGTTTGCAACGGGAGGTTGTAAGAAAACAGTAATAAGATTTCGAGGGTGAAGTTGACATTAAGGATATCACGACAGAAAAATCCATAATTTTGTAAATACTTGTATAAGTTTTGAAACATCTCAACAAATTGACACAGGGTAGTGATCAATTGTCTTGGTATGAATGTAGTCTATCGTTGTCAATAAAAATAAGAAAGCAATTAAAAAAAGAGTGTGTTTTCATTCGAGAATGTAACCCGGAGGCGTGGTAACTGTAATATATTTTCTTTGTTACTATTTATAGATAAAGACTATAATGATAGGTAATGAATCGCAATAATGTTCAATTGTAACTTTACTGATAAGATCTATAATAAGATAGACTAAACCCGGCCGTCACGCCCTTTGAATAAGAACGGTCCCAAGTAGGGCCTAACAATAATAATATAAATCTAATCAGTGTTGGAGAAATTAAGACTTACTTAATGAATAAGCGTTGAACTCATAGACACGTTACAAGATCACCTTGGCTCCGGTATCACAAGAAGCTGCTTAAATTCACATCAGAATCTTAATGTCCTGAACTAGATTTGGATTTGACCAGATTGCTCATTAAAATGGATCAACCAATGAAAGTTTAGCAAATCTTTTAAAAGGGGGAAAAGGGCGAGGTTATCATAAGAAATATCTATGGTTCGGTTAAGATTATACTGACATTACATTTCACGTATCCGGGCAAAATGATTTACAGTCTTACCCTGTGTAATAGCATCGTGCGGCAATGAATAGCGAACTGCAAGAGAAATAGTAACCACCGGGTACCCTGTAGAGCGTTTGTGCGCAATGCAAGAGAACTGTGTGGAATAAGATTCCTGGGGGTGTAAAATGCAGACAAACTAACTACACAGGGATAGAATAGATTTGTCTCCCTGACAGGTTATACGAGTATCAACTATCTACAAAATGGGTACACAACTAATAATATACAGACTAGGACACTAAATTGAACACTTTTTCAAACCTGTTTAACTCTGTCACTCTGTACATTAAAAATTAGCTTTAAACTGATGCATGATTTTGCAGTGTTTTTGATTATGAATTGACGTTTGAACAATGTTAACTCGCTTTTTCGTAAATTTCAAGTCTAACGGTTAAGTTCAACTGCAATTTAAATTTCATATTCTGGCAGATCACAGACAAAAGTGCTTTCTGCACAACGATCAATAGTAGGCAGAAGGTGTTTTTGTTTAAAGAAGAAAACAAGTCAGAGATCGCATTTGACTATATTTGGATTTTTAAAGACCTTCATTTGAATTTGATTTTCAAATGTTTAATAAACGAAATGAAAGCAGTTTTTACAGATATTTTTCATTGTAGGCTGTAAAAGACTTGTCTTTGCAAATTAGAACGTTAAAAAAGGGTTAATTTTCAATAAATGTATCAATTTATTACAGTATGATCAAAAAATATCTTTTAATAATTTCGTATTTTTATTGCTATGTCGAATCAATTGATAAAAAAATATACGCCCACTTTTACTAATCTTTATTGATCATAGAAAATAAGGATTTGAAGGTCTCAACAATTAATCAATATATGAATTGGGAAAATATTTTCGGCATATACTTTTATGGCCAGATATAAAACTATTTTGATGACTGATTAATTTTGTACAAATTTCTGTACCCCACATTTTGCTAACTTTATACATATTTGGTCACTCAAGTTTACACGTTGGTTTGTATGATTTGGGTTGAACAATTATCACAGTATGAATACACATGCTTCAATTGTCAATTCCTGTAAAACAGCTCTAACCTCTAACGCGGAATTCGAATAATTCATGTACATGGTAGATCTGCTTTACGTTTTGAAAGAAGATGGTCTACTCGATTAGGTTATGAGGGAGAGGCTCAAAAATGTCTTATTTCCACCTTGTTTGGCAAACAATGGAGGATCACTAACCCCTTGAATCCCTCTACGACTCCTCTGAATCCTTCCCTGCTTTAGATCTGCACTGTTTCAGGATGAATGACCTCTGAAAAATTATCTTTAGATCCGCCACTGTTTGTAAGGCTGAATGACAGATGAAGAATTTGTTTCTTTAGAATGACTACAGAGGAAATTGATCTATTAGGATCCGCCACTGCTGTCAGACTGGAATGACACTGAAGGAAATTTGATTTTTCACCTCTGTAATTAGTAACAGTGCAACTAGTATCAAGTCAAATGAATTATTTTATTACATTCTGCATTATACACAAAACAAATAATGGAATACAGTTAAACCCTGTGAATTCCGACATTTCACAGGACAGGGTCAAACAATGCTGGGTTCGTTGTCAGTTTGTACAACTATGTATGAACACAGAAATATACATATATCACTGGTGTGAACTTAGACTATAATAGATATTAAATAAATCACGCGTTAATACAGGTATCGATAGAACAGGTAACATATATTAAACTATATAAAATGGCGAAGTAACAAGTATGAACGTGAATCATAGTCCAAAAAAACCACATACAAACATCGAGTGTAGGGCAAAGACCGGACCTTCGACGACAAGCGAGCGAGGATCTTTACATTCTCGGATTTCCAACATTTCGGTTGGAGCTCACTGAAGA
>CAJDSM010026340.1:0-14677 GCA_903981925.1 Ostrea lurida | reverse complement strand
CCGAAAGGACAGTTCTAGTTACAATTTCTTCCAATAAGGCCTTCTCACCTTTGTCAGCACAAGAGACAATCACAACAGACATATATTACTAGCACAGTTTGACACTCAGGACATCTTCTTGCTGATCCCTGATGACTTTTTGCTTCTGTTCCTCTTGTTGGAGAACCATTTCTTCACCTGCTCCTCCCTGATTCCTCCTCTCGTGGCGAGATCCTGGATGACATCAGGTGATGGGTATGGGCGGTCAAGGTGACTGTCGTACCATGCCTCCATAAGCTGAACTGCCTTCTTGGACAGTGATGGTACTTGGTGTTGTGGTGGTCATTGTTTGTTCTGTGTTGTGGTGGTCATGTTTGTGTTGTGGTGGTCATGTTGATCTGTGCTGTAGTGGTCATCTTGATGGTTGTTGGCTGCTGATGTAGATTCTTCTCCAGGAACTGTATACTGCTCTCTACGCCGTCCATGATGTGATGGTGGATGATCGTGTAGAATTGGTTGAGGCTCTCTCGGACATGTTGAGGCTGGTTGAGGTTCTGGTGAAGGGCAAAGTAGCGATCAGTCTCCATTTTGGCACTCCGGCACTTGTAGAAGGAGGTCAGGTCATTCGTCTGCTGAGAATGGAAGGGACGAAGGCTGTCAAGTCTCTGCAGAAGCTGTCGTTCACGGCTGGCGGTGGACATCTTGGGTTTGGTGTACCTGATAATCACAGATGGACTGTATGAACTGGCCTCTGAAGGGAAGATGGACTGATGAGCACAGAAGGCATCGTTGGATGAGATGATGTCACTGGAGATGTTCTGTTGTGGTGGAGTTGGAAGACACTGACGTGCAAGCTGGAGGTCAGAAGAAAGGTCGTTGTCTGGAGATTTCTTTGGTGTTGGTTGGTCACTGAAGAGGGAAGCCAGGAACTCATCAAATCGGGTCTCTTCTTCACTAGTGTCCTTGTTCGTCTGGGAGGTGTTATCTGGCTGGCTGGTGTTGATGTTCGGCTGGCTGGCAGTGGTGGAAGACTGGCTGCTGGTGGTGACAGACTGGAGTGTAGCTGGGGAATCGTCAACGTTGGTGGTCATGATGATGTCGTCCAGTGTTGTATCAAAGGTGATCTCAAAAGGGGGAGAAGAAGCCATGGGGAATCACAACACACAGGATACAATACGAAGCACTAATACCTAAAACACACTAACACACAAAATCACACAATACACACACTATTACTCTCAATACAGACAATAGGAATAGAGGTAAAGGGAAAAGAAATAACACAAATTTATAGAAGCATTGCATTCAATAGGTGCAAAATTAGGAATGGATTGCTCCAATAAGCTAGTCGATCTGTAGGATGATATCAGTTCTATTACAGCCAAGATTGAAGCACAATAAGTGAAATTCAGTGGACAGAAGCTTTATATAGCCCCAGATCAGCTTGGGCTGCAAACCAAGTTTTCCATTGGTTCAAAGTTCCCTCATGGTTGTGATTGGTTGGTAACTGGTAGAGAACCAAGCATGATTGGTTAGTTTTGCATTATTGACCACCTCCCCCAATGGTCTGTGAAATCGGCTTGGGGTCATTAGGGATAGCTTGGGTGTGGTCACCTTGTAGTATGGGGATCAAAGTGATGACTTGGTCCTTGATCATAAATAACATTGGATAATTAGTGATCAGAAGCAAGGACCTGGACTCAGATGGATCTTAATTGATACCCCACTCCTAAGATGAAAGTGATCAGCCACTCTTATAATGGCTCAATTAATAGATAATGCCTGGACATCAGAGTGATCAGCTTGTTGGTAGGCTACATTGCAATCTCATCACATAGCGGATCAAAGTGATAGGAGGGGGTTTAACTACTCACAATTAGTGCACAATCACAACTAGATTAAAATGCAAAGTTAGTACTAATACTGGATAGGCATATATGTAATCCAGTGAAGAGTAAATTCAAAATGAACACAAAAATTTAACTAACAAAATATTGAGCAATTATAATTCATCATTAGTTGATGAGGATTATCTCAGGCTTTGGTCATCATAATGGGCTTAGTGTAATGAAGTTTGAATAAAGTGCTTTGCTACCTTGGGTTCCCATTTTCATAACTATATTATAATGAGATTTATATTTTATTTATTTTTTATACAGGGAAACATACTCTTCATGATTAGCCCTAACTTACTATAGGTATTGTTTCTGGCTGTCCCTAAATATTTCTGAGTAGTTTAGAGTACAGTAACTGTTGTAGCTGAATCTTTTCATCCATTTTCTCAAATAAAATCAAATAATCTTAGTGTTGAGTTAGACATGATATATAACAATATATCGCTAGCTCTGAAGAGCTATTCACCGACTAGACCTCTAAATAAGAGAACCACAATGTATATTGCAGACACTAAAACTATATATTACAATATTATACTTGTAAACTGAACTATTACTAATCCAACACACTAATTATACTCCACACAACGAGTTGCGGAGGGTATAATGTTTTTAACCTGTTGGTCCGTCAGTGCGTCAGTCCTGTTTTTATTTGTCAGCGCAACTCCTCTGAAACTGCTCAACGGAATCTAATGAAAATTTATAGTTATGAAGAACAAACCATGCCCCTTTTCAACTTACAAATTTTGCCGCTGTAAATGATGTTTTGTTTTTCAGAGGCTGGGCAGATTGGGAGGAAGTGGGGTCCCAGGCCGTCTGTCTGTTCTGTGAATTCTCGTCGTGTGTGGCAGACAAACTCTCAGCTCACATGCAGGTCAAAAGAGTACTGCATATCGGGAATAAGTCGGGCGAACACACCTCATTTTAAGTCATTACTATAGACCAGGAATAAAGTCGGGCAATACACACATCATGTTGTCAATTAACATTCTCTATCCAGTGAATGAAGTCGGCGATACACAGATCATGCTTTATGTTCATTATATATACAGGAATTAAGTCGGGCAATACAACAATATTTGATGTCAATGACTTATACCAGGAAATTAATCGGGTCGGATTACAACAAAGTCATTTATGTCATTACTCTTCAGGAATAATCAGGCATACACAAATCATTTTATGTCATTATATATACCAGAATAATCGGGCGGGATACACAATATTTATGTCTTATTATACCAGGAATAATGTCAGTGCAATACACAATCATTTTATGTATTACTATACAGAAATAAGTCAGGCAATACACAATCATTTTATGTCTTACTATCAACAGAAATAAGTCAGGCAATACACAATTCATTTTGTCATTACTATAACCAGGAATAGTCGGGAATCACAATCATTTTAATGTCATTACATATACCAGGATAAGTCGGCTAATACACAATCATTTTATGTTCATTACTATACCAGGAATAAGTTAGGTCAATTATCACATAATTTTAACGTCATTACTATACCAGGAATAAGTCGGGCGAATACAACTCATTTTATGTCATGGTAGTTGCAATTTAAGTTCATATTGTAATGAGTAAATTGAATGTTTTCCGCAAGTACATAGGTAGAAAACTAAAATCAATACTTTGATATTCTTTTCCCCATTAAGAACTCGACACGACTTTGATTTAAAGGAGGTAAGCTGCGACTGGAACTTGAATTTTACCAAACAAATAAAGTTATTAACTTCATGGAGACGAAGTAACATAACATATACTTGATAGAGGATAACCTTATTATGTAGACCGGGCTGTTTTCCAAGCCCTTGTTTTCCTTTTTGAATGTTTTCAGATCTAATCTTGGATCTGCTTTGGCGTGTGGAGGAGAAGGTCTTCTGGACAAAACGAGAATTGGTGGAACATATGCTCACAGTCCAGAAACTATGGACAAATTTCCTCGATATCGGCCATGTGGAACGCCACAGTGGATATTTAACATTGGTGTATTAAAGGGTTTTTAATTCACGAGTTTATAAAATGTTCGTTATATTTTGATATACGAAGAAAATATGCTTTTAAATGATTCATCAGTTTTTGTGTCAAAAAGCTGTATCTCAAAAGATACTAGTCTTTTCAGAGTTTGAATTCCTATATGCATATTTTTTATCGGCGATTTAAAACAGCGCCGATTACTTGTGACGGTTCATAGTGTCAAAGAAAGCACTTGTTTTGTTTAGAAGCGATCAATTCTAACGTTTAAAGAGCCGTTACATAACAATGTGCGATATAGGATAATAACAGATATCTGGGGTATTGTGGGCGGATTTGGGCGTACGACGTGCATGGAAGAGGTTTTTTCTACATCCCGAAGGGGCCAAGGACTCAAATGGACACATTTTTTGCAAACGGGAGGCGTTCGTCCCACCCAAAATCATCATTGTTGTTGAAGTCAAATAGGCTTAAAAGTTTGGGAGGTTGAAAAAATTGTACCTTCAATGTCATATTTTGATTTCTTCACGTTTTAGCATAAAGGATTATATATCAGTTATCTTTTTTTGGCCGTATGGTTTTAAACATGAGGGTTGGGTCCTTTGTTTTCTTGGTATGGATTTTATAGCATTTTTTCACACCCTTTTTTGGTCTGGATTTAAGGGGTTTCGTTTCCCCAGTGTGAAATCGGTGCATTGAATAGTGTTTCACTCGGAGAATTATGCTTGCATTAGTGAAAAATCTCTCTCAAGAAAATTACTACGAAAACGTAAGCTTGTAGGAGATGTGAACTTACAATATTGTGAATAATTAAATTACAAATTTATCTTGAAACAGCCAATCATTTTTTTAATCGGAATATTCATAACAAGCATAAGCATATATGCATGTACACGGGCCGTTTGCACATGCTAAAATCAACAAAGTGATCAGCACGTTTTTGTTTTTAACGAAGACATTGTATATAGACTGCGCTTGCCACTCTGATAGTGTTGCAATATCCCTGCAAGGCAAATGCTTTTCTTTCACACATTTATGAGTGAAATAAAAAAAAAGACCAACCTATTTTGTGACTGCATGTTCATATCAAATTACACCAAAATAATTTAACTCTTATGTTATCAATTAACAGAAAAGCATGAAAAAACGTCCGATGTTGAAAATATTTGGATTTTACCTCTTGCTGAATAACGATATTTCACCAAACTGGTACTCCAATTGTCGCACTTCCTGAGAAGAGTCTTGATTTCCACGTGTATTTTGCAGTAAACGACTGACTTGTTTACTTCATTTTACTTCATCAACAATGTATGGATTTTAATTCAATTTAACGCATTGTTTTTACAGACAGAGCTCTCAATATATACGGCACTCAAACATACTCCTTTTGACAATTAACGATGGTGTTATATGACTTATATCGTACATTCGTATATCACTGGGCACTGCTGAGTAACACAAATTAAACGATAGTTTTATATTTTTTTTTATTTTATTTTTATAACTTCGACTATTTCTAAGTTTCTACAAAGGAAATAGTCGAGTCTTGCTTAAACTTTCATGAACAAAATCTTGTGCTATGCTGAAATTAACCTGATTACATGTGTATACTTGGGTATAAACCGATGTAGAGGCTTCGCTATTGTCGCTACTGTAGGCGTATTTTCTTCGTTATTATTGATGCTAGAGGTTCAAACATGTAAGATAGTATGTTTCATTACTAAAGGTATTCATCGATGTCTAATTTCCCCTCTCCATGTTCTAGAGTTGATTTATTTACCGTTAAACTCCGAGCGTTGACGAAATCTTACGACCAGTCGTGTGAGAATTGCACCTATGACGTCAAAGTGACCACGTGACCGCTTATCTGCATTAACGAAAAATTGACTGCGAGGACCCTAACTTGAGGCGTATTTACAACTAATTACGGCTTTAATTGCCTTTAATTGAACTGTGATGTGTTTTAGATTAGTAATTAAATGTAATTATGGCATAATCTAGAAAGTTGTGAATCCGTGATAAAACTCTCTTAAGAGATTACCCGTGATAACTGTAAATGTATTCTATGTTAACGATAATATTTAGCAGAATTTGAATTTCTAACATTTGATGCAGACTTAATTTTAGTGGAGTTTCACTCCTCCTATTGTCCATCATAATGTGTGCCCTGGCGCGGTGGTACTTGATGTAGTGGAAGTAGTCTCCACAAAAATAGCTAAAATAAATCCACTGTAAAATATATTACATTTACAGTATGTTGGAGTAAAACTCTAATATTGGAGAAATTCATATAGTATGACCAAGTCAGAAGAATTTAACATCAAGAAGGGGAGCCATTAATTTTTCAGACTTTTAAAGATTCACTCCGACTTCATTTACACTCGAGGGAAATTTAGATGATAAAAAATCTTATTTGCAAGCAAAACATCTTTCTTATTTGCAAAAATAGAGGGAGGGGAGGGGGTTAGAGCTTGCATCACCCTTTCAATAGTGAAATCATACACCTAGTACAAGATTCTTTAATGACCCATTAAATAAATTTTGTGTAGTGATCTACAGTACTCAGATTACAATATGACTAGATTTACTGCTTTTTAGTAACACGACAAGTGTGTACCCTTCGTAATAGAATTCCCATGAAAATATAGGATTCTTGATTAGAAATCTGAAAAAATCGTTATCCGGGACATTGTCCGTACTGCTTTTACCAACTTACTGTTTGTGGACTTTGCGCATGCATGCTTAGAAATTAATGATAATGAACAGAACCTAATGTGCATGTTGGATCAAGATATTTTGGATTTATTAATTAACTCGCGCTACATGAAAAAAAAAATTGCTAATATGAAATTTCACAGTATATCTGAATGCACCAACTATTATTACATAATATTCCTGAGATTATTGGCTCAGCAATTAAACGTCTAGAAAATCTCTGTCCGTTAAGGACATTCTCTACACTGCACACAAAAGAGCTAGTAATTTTTATCTGCCCTTAGATCTAAATTGAAATTTTCAGTAATTCTGTGGGTATTACGCAAATTCTAATCAGTTCAAGCATTTGTAACAAGTCAGTAGGTTAAGATAGTAAAGTTAACTGACTCTTTACTGCAGTTTTGTTTTCATTCAAGTGAGCAATGTTTGATTTCTTTTCATCAATACTTCATATCTTTGAAAATTTCCCTGGGGGTAAATGGCCGTACCATATATCAAAAAACTATTAGATAAATCTAAATATTAACACCTTAATGTGATTTAATTTTCTCAGTGTCATAAAAAAAATTTTGATTAGTGTATAGAGGGTCCTTAATAGTATAGACAATTTCAGTTTTGGATAATACATGTAGTATGCAAGTACTTTTGAGACATGCCATAAATGATCCATTAGCCAGTGTGTTCCGGAAGATATCTGTATGTTCCAAGTAGCTCAAGTAAGCATTGTGGCCTATAGGCCTGTTGTTTGATACTCAATGATGACTGTAATGGCTGTGGGACTTTCTGTATTAGTAAAAGGTGTATATCTTTAAGGGTAGTGCACATGTAGCCAGAGTAATTCTACTTTTTGATTTCATGTCAGGCTAGATTCCGATTAAAAACTAAGGTGAATTAAACTATACTGTTATGTTCATTATTCTATGTATGCTGTAGGTATTTTTTTTCCCACGCTTACGAGACGACAATTTGTTGTTCAACTGGAAGGATGGATGATGACATCACTCGAGGACGGAGGGAAGACGCAGGTCATGCTGAGCGAACTTCCTGTCATCGGCGACCATACTGTACCCAGGAAAGCGTCAGAAGGGACATTCTGGCGGGAGACGTCACATGATGTTGTTATTGTTCAAAATAAAGTCGTTTTGTTTTTAGAAATGTGTTGCTTTTAGGACAGCCTAAACTCTGATCTAGTAGGGTTGTGAAACGATTTTTGCCAAGCTATATTATCAGTGGCGTAGCTTCCTATGAAGCACGGAAGCATGTGCTTCCACATCGCTTTGCGGTAAATAAAAAATTAAATGATTTAAAAGTCAAATAAAATTAGATCTTGAATAGAAAAAAAAAAAGAAGAAAAGAAATAGATACTAGTATTTGGTCGAAAACGCTGAATGATTTTATCTGTAGCAGGTAGCCTTTTATAAATCTTTTTTTTTCATCAATTAGATTACTGCAAATATTGACACGTATTTACAATATTTATAACAATAATGTGCTTCTGAACTCTGTCCAAGTTTTATCGAAACTACGGTATGGATTCGACTGCATCTTCTTATTCATTAGATACATGTACATCGAATTTTAGTAGTTTTTATAAACGTTCAAGGAATCAAAAACGCATCTAATTTAGTTGTTATAAAAATGGTACAAAACGTCTCAAATAAAAAAAAACACACAAAATGCATTAAAACTTATTATTGGACAATCCTCCCCTCTCCCCTTTTTTCTTTTAGAAGTTAAATTCTTACCTCATGTGCCTGTGTTTAAAATTAATGAAAATGTGTATCGGTGAGACTGAAAATTACTCTTTCAATTGCTAAAATGCACAGCTTTGCGGGGGCATCGCCCCCTGGACCCCACCAAGGTTTTGCCCTGACCCTTGGGGCCTTAGGGGGGCCATTGCAAACTCCTTGCCCTTTCTGCTTCCATATTAATCTACCCACGCTACGCCACTGATTTAGTTGAAAGGTCAAGTCGATTTTGAGATCGGCATTGTCATGGGAGCTTCAGGTCCTCCACTTCTTTCTTACTGTAAATCGAGAATATTTAGCGCACTATTTATTTTAGCAAGACATATGATTGCCAATAAATTGTGTGCTAAAACGTGTTCATGACATTAAATTATTGACCAAGTGGTGTCGTTCGCGCTAATATAAGTTTGCGCCAAAAGGTTTTCAATGCGGATGGCCTAAAATAATATATGTGGCCAAATATTCTCGTTTTATAGTTATCTAGGATCTATATAATGCTGGATAGTGATACACTAAACACAAATATTCTGACTAATGTTTATTGATAAAAATAACAATATATATTCCCATAACAAATCATAAATGTTTAAACCTGGCAAATTAACAACATTCATAAATGTTTAAAGTGTGGCAAATCAACAACATACATGTTTAAACCTGGCAAAATAATGTCTCGATTTCAACAACATACATACTAAAACTTTATACACCAACAACGCTTAGAATATGAAATCTGATAACATGATTACACTATATTAAATATGCATTGCTCAACAATGATGTATACTTGCCATTTAACAATAATATACTTGAGTGTTTTTTCCCACTTCTTTGCAATATTTAACAAGAAAATATCACTAACAACATTTTGCAAAGAATCTAAAAACAACATAAACTATTTCTGAACATATTGAATCATAAGATGACACTGTGGACAAGTCAATGATTCTTAAAGGGGATGCTTAAAATAGCAATGTTAAAATCACACATTATAACTTGCATTCCACAGTAAATGGTTCAGAATTTAAAGCAGATCAAGTATTTCAATATCAAGATACAAAAGTGAGTAATCACCAATCCACAAATACAAGTATATATGACCATGCTCTTGCTTTTGACCGAAAAAAAAATGCATGCATATCGTAAATGAAAGTACACCAGTAAACCAACTACAATCACGTACATGTAGTATAGAAATAACCAGGAGTTTGGTACAAAAATCATGAAAATGTCAACAGATGTTTGGGGGGGGGAGGGGGATAACAATCCATGTATTTGCTATGCTGAAGCACACACAATTTGCTGAACCCGTTCATTGTAAATTACCCAAGATTGCAGGAAACCAATTCAACACCTTGTATCAAAAAGTGGAAGAGAGTAGGGATGGATTATTATTTGTTAGGAAAAGGGTTCGCCAAAGTTTATACAAAAATATGTGTGCGTAAAAAACTTGCAGTAATCCAGCAAAAACAGACAAATTCGCCCATTACTTTTGAAACTCCTGTCGGCACAAGAGTTGTGTAGAATTCAGTAATTTTACTTGGCATGGGGTCGGATAAATGGCATAGATGTATTATTAAGGGTAGACGACGTATTTGCAATTTGCTTGGCACATTACCATATGGGTCAAGTTAATCCCATTTTCAGCACAGTGTGGCCTTGCATTGTCAAAAGTAAATGTGAAATAGTCCTGGCTATGAAGAAGGTATCTAAATACATGATACACCTGAAAAAGCTCCGATTAGCAAGAAAGGGATCCCAATGGAAACCTTAACACCAGCCTTTGGAGAGGAAGTACAAATATGGAACCAGCCATAGAGTGAGCAGGACTGTAATATATTCCATCTTTGGGACAAAATTCTTTATCAGTTTGCAATCACCAAATAATACAATCCATATAACTATCACAAAGTTTATGAAACTAGAGATGGGATGAATTTAAGAAGAAAAGAAATCTACCTTTAAACAAACCATTGCACATTAGTACACTATTTTCGACTACTAAAATACTCAGGGTCCTAGTTCCGACCTTTCTGATTTGCCTGCTTCAGTCAGATCAACAGGTTCCTCTGCTATATGAGCAGACGACAGTTGATTCTCTTCGTCAGTGAAAGAAGAATTCAGATTCTCTCCCTCCTCCTCTGATCGAGTTAAATCTTCCGAGTTTTCGGAAGTCAGCTGCCACCCAGACATACCTACTTTGAAGTGCGATTTCTTGTGTCGCTGCAGATTCCAGCTGCGTGAGAATCGTTTGCCGCAGATGGGGCACACGTGGCGCAAAACATGGTTGTATCGGTGAAATTTAAGGGATCTGTTGTCTCTGAAGCTTTTGCCACACGTACTACAAGTGAACAGTTCTCCTGAAGAGCTCCCCAGCTCGTTTCTTGTGTGCTCATGCTTCTGAGGGAAGGTGGACTTCCTGTTACGCTTTGGTATAAAAGAAGGATGGCCCGTGTCATGAAGAACCATGTGTATACCAAGAGCTTTACTGCTATTGAACTTTTGTTGACACTATAGCAGCATGTCGGTTGATAAAGCCGGCTGTTGTCCACCTCGGTGCAGTGGCAGAGAGGATGCATGCTTTCCCAGAGTGACTGGCTCTAAATCCAACAGCATCGACAGCGCTTTTCTGTCGGACAAAATGTCGTCTCGACTAGATATGTCAACACTTTGTGTCTGATGGTGGCTTCGTCTGCGCTCTGCTTTGTATCAATATCCCTACCTGTTTTCTGATTTCGTCTTTCTCTCTTGGTTTGCGAGCAAACAGGTGGAAAGCGTGCAGGAGATGGCCGAGAAACAACAGGGCGGCGTGGGTAGGGAGTTCTAGTATGTAGCGAGATAGCTGGGTTCATGTGTCGATAATATTCAGGCCTTGCGTTTGCGCAACGTAGCTGCATTCCGCTTGGCTTAGGGTGGCTGGGGACACCAGGTCTCTCTACCATGCTCTTCTCATGGTGCTGAAAAATGACAAAAACATTCATATAAGCTTCACACAGTAGTAACATAGCTATATGAAAATGGTTCAATGTTTGCATTTGGCTCCTCTTCAGAACCACTGGATTGTTACATAGTATGTCTTGTACTATGGATTTGTTTGTTGTTTACCGCCCCATTTGGAGAATTTCACACTTTCATATATGACAACACATACTTTAGCGTGAAGAGCTAGAAAAGTTTGAACTATGCATATGCACTTACTCACCCTAACGCATTGAAGTTCTTAATTGCACCAAAACTACCCATGGCAGACACAAGAACCTCTGTCAGAGTAAAGATCATATCAAAAGACCAGTGACTTCGATCACTTCTCATGGCATTGGCACTTGCATAATCTCGTACATAAAATACCCGCGGTATTTTACACGACTGTTGGACTGGTCCATAAAGCTTAAAACTGTTTGGGTAGCCAACCAGCCAGAGCAGTAGGGGAAGAAAATTATGTCCTTAACACTAAAGACAATGTCCCCCTTTAAAAGGGACACCCCAAATCTCTCTCTCTCTCTCTTAGCGTCAGTCCCTCTGTCACATATCGCCTTTCTGAGCTAAGGAGACAAGGCTACATAATCTTGCTCATGTTGCCTCAGCATGGCCCGTCTTCTTACTGAGGAAGGGGGGATCGTGACATGCGTGCAGCACAGTTCTTCAAGCTGAGTGGCAGAAAACACGTGAACTTTTCCCTATAGAAGTCTCAACTCCAACAAGAGTACTCATGATGCTCTGCTGAATCCTTACTGGAAGGTGGGTAGGCTATTATCTGCTGATTATTACTTACATGTTTCGGTGCTGTTTGTCAGGGGATTACTACCACTTGGTGAGGGCTGTTGCTATACTACACGGTGCCTTTGTGAGTTGGCATTCATCTACACTGTGGTAGCTGGTTTGTTGTGGCTACTACACTGTGTGTAGCCGTTTGTCATGATCCTATTACCTAGGTGTTTACGGTAGGCCTGCTGTCTTACAGTGGGATATTACTTCTACCTACTGGTGTTTGGAGCTGTGCAGATTTCCTATCGGTTTGCTAGGCTTTTGTGGTGGAATGATACTTACCTACTTGGTGTTGTAGGCTGATTTTCAGTGCGGTGGCGGCATTACTTACCTTACTGGGTGTTTGGTAGGCGGTGTTTTGTGAGTGGGGATTACTTACCTACTCGGTGTTGGTAGGCTGTTTTGTGAGTGGGATTACTTACCTACTGGCTGATTGGTAGGCTGTTTTGTGAGTGGAAGCTTACCCTTTACTACGCTGTTGCAGTGCTGATTACTTACCTACTTGCGTGTTTGCGTAGGCTGTTTGATTCTTACTTACCTACTGTGTTTGGTCAGGGCTTTGTTTTGCTGCAGTGGGGATTATTACTTACTGGTGCTTGTAGCTGTTTTGTGAGTGGGGATTACTTACCTACGTGTGGTAGCCGTTGGTGGTAGTGGGTCTTATTTACCTACTGGTGTTCGGTAGGGCTGTTTTGTGAGTGGCGCGAATTACTTACCTCTGGTGTGTGCGCTAGGCTGTTTTTGGTGGGGATTTCTTACCTACTGTCGTTGGTTAGGGCTGTTTTGTGATGGGGACTTACTTACCTACTGTTGTGTGGCTGTTTTGGTAGTGCTGATTACTTACCCTACTGGTGTTGGTAGGCCTGTTGGTGGCGTCTATTCTTACCTACTGCGTGTTGGAGGGTAGTGTGGATTATTAACTAACTCGCGTGTTGGTAGGCTGTTTTGTGAGTGCGGACTTATTAACGCTACTGGTGTTGGTAGTGAGGCTGTTTTGTGAGTGGGGATTACTTACCTACTGGTGATTGGTAGGCCTGTTTTGTGACGTGGGGATATTACCTACTGGTGTTGGTAGGCTGTTTTCGTGAGTGGCATGATAACTTACCTACTGGTGTTGTAGGGCTGTTTTGTGAAGTCGGTTGTGGGATTACTTTACCTACTCGGTGTTGGTGGGCTGTTTGTAGTGGGGAATAAATTACGCTAACTCGGTGTTGGTAAGGCTGTTTTTGTGATTGGGGATTTAAATGTTTCACAGAACATAGTGGGTTGTATATAATATATAGTAATTGTATATATAAACTCTCTGTAATGTCACTCCTAATGCCACTTGATTCAAGCGTGACGCGGCCCACCTGGGGAAGTGGCATTTTCAAAAAATTCCACTTGAGCTGTACTGTACATTTACTCTATAATTACATGTTAGTTGCATCAACATGATAAATCCAAAAATTTGATTGGGTACGTCTTCTGCTCTAAAGTGATAGTGCTGGTGCACTATCAGCTCAGTGTTTTAACAACATTGTACGAATGAGTTATCAATCTATAAAGTGTTTTAGAAATAAATCAGGAAACTAAGTAATACAGCAAATATGATTTATTTATTTTCCCCATATAATCTGTGAATAGCAAGCTAAATTACATAAATGGCCATGAAAATAAAATTGAGATTGCAGAAACCTTTTGATGACAACTTTAATAATTAATTGTACATGTATCATATGATGCCTAGCCCTAAGGTGGGTTTTATGCTTTGGTGGTGTTGCTTGTAAAGCGTAGTGATGCACTAAAAGCATTATGACTGTTTAAGGTGGCGCCTCATGCTCTCAATGGTGTTGCTCTTGGAAAGCTAATAGTTGCCCTCTGCTAACGCTCGGGCACTATGCTTTCCAAAGCAACACCAATGAGAGCATAGTGCCCACCTAAATCAGTCATTAATGGTAATTTAATGATTTCTGCAACATAATTTGGTATTTTTGAGAGTATATACAACACATGCAGCTTCTCAGTATTATAACCACGACACGCCAGCTCTCCTTTATTACTGGCTCTGGATTTGCTTGTTTAACGCATCTTCCAAGCGGGATTCTCCCACAGAACGTCTTCCGACACAGGCCGTTCCCGATGTCGGACACACTAGGACTGTTCCTGGGCTAAATTCGACCCGACTCGCCGACAAAAAACAGCTCGGTAGATGCCCTACCGACCGGGGAGAGGGGGAAATTCTTCTCCTGGAGTCTCAAGAAGCGATCTAACAAACGGGTATTTTTCAAACATTTTGAATTCATCACCGAATAAAATTTCAAAAGATCATTAACATTTACTAGCTTTCGAATCAAATCTACCGTAATCCCTCAAACAATTTTTACGACTCTCTAATTTTCGATAGCTTTCTGAAATTTTTGAAAATATTAAGTTTGAAAAAATATCTAATTTTTCGACACTTGGGGAAAAAATTCTGATGGAAAAAATCTTCAGTTGTTATTCAAATGTGGAAGGGGTTCGTGTTGATAATGTTCTTAGGCCACGGATTTTTTTAATATTTTTAGGTTTACATAACCCGTCCGCTGAGTTTTGAATTTTTAGA
>CAJDSM010026338.1:8831-27659 GCA_903981925.1 Ostrea lurida | reverse complement strand
CATATCTAGATACATATACATACAAATATTTCAGTGAAAATGTACATAATTATATCATATACATACAAATATTCAGTGAAATGTACATAATGTATATAATAACATGTAAAGTGTTGCCGTTGCTGCTGAATGAGTCTATTTCATCAATCACTAACAACTCAGCTTTATGACAAACGGAGGACGAAATTCAGTTTCTCCATCGTTAACTTCCCATTTTTACATGTAGCAATATCCATCATCACCTGCATATGGTGTGTATGTTTCTGAACTTATTCGATACGCAAGAGCTTGTCTGCGTATGATCATTTTTTTAATCGAGGCAGTCTACTCACAAAGCAAGTTGTTGTTGCAGGGGTTTCAACAGTCACGTTTAAAGACAACATTTTGCAAAATCAAATTCTATGGTCGCTATAACGATTTAGTTGCCAATATGGCTTGTCATTGGGTCAAATGCTATCTGATTTGTTTCATAGCAATTGTTGGGCCGTTTTTCATACACTGATATTGACTACGGATAACTCCGTTTACCTGATCAAGACATTGGCTCACGGCGGGTGTGACCGGTCGACAGGGAATCTTACTCCACCTAGGTACTGATCCCACTTTGGTGTGTCCAAGGGACCGTATTTGCCCAACTCTTGTATTGTATTATAATTTGGGTTATTTTGCCTTTTCGTGTATACTGAATACACACTAATCAAAGTCCATGACGGTGGAGTCATGTTTATGTTCCTAACACAGCGGAAATGCATTCGAATATAGTGATATAATCCTTTTGTGTAGAGCAAGCTACTTCCAGGTAGGTCATGGATTTAACATGTTTTTGAAAATGGTTCTAGTGAATTTTTTGCAAATTTATTTTTTAAAATATTAACGATATAATGTACGATTAATACCACTATGCAAAATTTAAAAAAGTTTTTAAATAATATACAACACAGCATTGATTATTTAATCGGACCTTCTCTCGAGGATGTTTCTAGATTGGACGAAGTATGGGTGGGCAAATACTTATGAGAATTGCATTTAATGAGGACACCCCAAGCTTAAACTCAGATATGTATATCGTTTGTAGTGAATGTATGCGCCATGTAACATTGGAAATCATAAAATGTACAATTGTTTAATGAACCTGAATCGTAAATTTTAGATATGATCGAGAAATTTTATTTTATAGATATGTGGGTGAGGAGGGGGGGGACATATATCCATTTCACTTCATTCAATTATTTGGTTTCTACAATGAACTTTGATTTTATGAGAAATGTCTGTATACATACAAATATTTCAGTGAAATGTACATAATTATATCAGTTATCACAAATATTTCAGTGAAATGTACATAATATATTAATAACATGTAAAGTGTATGCCGTTGCTGCCTGAATGAGTCTATTTCACAATCACTAACAACTCAGCTTTATGACAAACGAGGACGAAATTCAGTTTCTCCATCGTTAACTTCCCATTTTTACAGTAGCAATATCCATCATCACCTGCATATGGTGTGTATGTTTCTGAACTTATTCGATACGCAAGAGCTTTTCTGCGTATGATCATTTTTTAATCGAGGCAGTCTACTCACAAAGCAAGTTGTTGTTGCCAGGGGTTTCAACAGTCACGTTTAAAGACAACATTTTGCAAATCAAATTCTATGGTCGCTATAACGATTTAGTTTGCCAATATGGCTTGTCATTGGGTCAAATGCTATCTGATTTGTTTCATAGCAATTGTTGGGCCGTTTTTCATACACTGATATTGACTACGGATAACTCCGTTTACCTGATCAAGACATTGGGCTCACGGCGGGTGTGACCGGTCGACAGGGAATGCTTACTCCTCCTAGGTACCTGATCCCACCTTTGGTGTGTCCAAGGGACCGTATTTGCCCAACTCTTGTATTGTATTATATTTGGGTTATCTTTGCCTTTTCGTGTATACTCGAATACACACTAATCAAAGTCCATGACGGTGGAGTCATGTTTATGTTCCTAACACAGCGGACAATGCATTCGAATTACGTGATATAATCTTTTGTGTAGAGCAAGCTACTTCAGGTAGGTCATGGAGTTAACATGTTTTGAAAATGGTTCTAGTGAATTTTTTGCAAATTTATTTTTTAAAATATTAACGATATAATGTACGGTTAATACCACTATGCAAAATTTAAAAGTTTTTAATAATATACAAACACAGCATTGATTATTTAATCGCACCTTCTCTCGAACACATGTTTCTAGATTGACGAAGTATGGGTGGGGCCAAATACTTATGAGAATTGCATTTAATGAGGACACCCCAAGCTTAAACTCAGATATGTATATCGTTTGTAGTGAATGTATGCGCCATGTAACATTGAAATCATAAAAGTACAATTGTTAATGAACTGAATCGTAAATTTTAATATGAATCGAGAAAATTTTATTTTATAGATATGTGGGTGAGGGAGGGGGGGGGGACATATATCCATTTCACTTCATTCAAATTAATTTGAATTTCTACAATGAACTTTGATTTTATGAGAAATGTCTTCCGCTGGGTTTTTTTTTTTTTTTTTTTTTTTTTTTGGTGTGTTTTTTTAATGCGAGAAAAATCATGTGTCTGTTGTATGTCATAATTTGCAAAGTTAAAAGAACAATGATCTAAATCACCACCATCATTACAGAATACAAGACGCTCCCCCGAGCAAGCTCACGGAACGTGGAGATAATAGAAAGAATATTACAGATCACTACAAACCGTGCTACAATACCAAATGAGGGAACCAATACAATGAATAAAGTTCATTGAAATTATGGGCAGGTGTTTGCTTTGTTCCTTGGGGGCGTAATCAACGCTTTAAGATGAAAATTCCCAATCTGAAGATAAATGCTCGCAAACGAAGTCTCTAGAGTTTTTAGCTCACCTGAGCTGAGAGCTCAAGTGAGCTTTCTGATCACCAGTTGTCCATCTGTCTGTAAACTTCACATTTTCGACTTCTTTTCAAGAACCACTGGGCCAACTTCAACCAAGCTTGGTACAAATCATCCTTGAGTGAAGGGGATCTAAGTTTGTTCAAATGATGGACCATGTCCCTTTAAAGGGGAGATGTATGTAATCACAAACATGCAAAAATAGTGTTGGGTCATTTAAAAATCTTCTCAAGAACCACTAGACCAGAAAAGCTGAAGTTTATGTTGCGCTTTTTAGCTTTCATTCGTTTGCAACTGTGGGTCCTCCCAATCTGTTTATTGAACAAAAGAATAAGTCGGGTTTGAAAGGTTTCTTATGAAAAGTTTATTGTCAGGGGATTGGCCTAAATCACTCCCAATAAATATGGGAAACGAACTAAATAAGTATAAACATTAAATTCCTTCCAACTCTCAATGGTTATGGGAGGTAAATATGAAATATATACCCAGCAAGACATACATCAACTCCCATCAACATCTTATATAATATTTACATTTAGTATTTACCCATCGGTAGTTTTCCTTCCCAGACATGCTGGCGATAGCTTAGGAAATGCAGTTATGATTATGCAGACAGCTGACCAACGTATTTATTGACGTCGGGCTCGATCGTGACGTCACGTGCGGCATGTAAACAACCGCCATTTTTAGTCAAAGCATAATCTAGGGCACAACTGGTTGAATGCGCTGCTATGCGGCGGGCAACTGTATAGCCCCTTGTTCATTGCTGGAGGATGGGTATTCGCGTAGTTTGCCATTATGGGTTTTGTGAGGGAGGTGCTATATGTTGGTAATGTTGATAATCATCAATTACAATGATACGAACAAATCATCGCGAGCGAATTTCGGAAATAACCGGTTCCACGTCTCACCGATGTAACAACATTCGGTAATATACGAAAGATAATATAAAAAAATATATTTATTAAACACATATATACATGGATTTCATTCCATGGTATAAACTATTACCCATTTGGGATCGCCTTATATTTTTGTGTACCTTTTCATAGGGGTATGAAATGTTGGCACATGGCCATTCTATAACTTTGGCACTGGAGGTGTACCGTTTTCCGTACATTTACATGGAAAAGCTTTCTGATTAGTCTTTGTCCCATGATCCCTTGCGCTTCTACGATTATGGGAAATATCCTAATAGCACATTAAAACTTGATCCGCTAGTTTGTGGCCCCACCCTAACCCAGAATGAGCCGATGGATTTTGCAACAAACATTGATATTTCGCGATTAGGAGCAAGGGATCATGGGACAAGACTAGCTTCGATATGTACACAGTGTAGGTTGGGGCCACAATAGGGAATCAAAATTTAACAAACGAATATATAAAGAAAGTCTTTTAACATGTTCTCCTTAGGAACCACTGGACCAGAAGAGTAGAAATTTATCTGAAGACTGTCTGATATATAGAGTAAATATCATGTTTGTTCAGATCATGGCCTTCTGGGGTAGGGTGGGGCCACAAATATGGGAGTCAAGTTTTAATGCTGGTATATTAGGAATATCTTCTCCAGAACCACTGAGCCAATTTCGACCAAACTTGGTTCCAAATTAGCCAGGTGGGAGGGTAATTCATGTTATTTATTGTCAAATGAAGGGGTCATACGTGTCCTTCAAAAAGACAGATAATTCACGAAAATTTAAAGTAGGATGAGATAATTTATATAACATACACCACTGGGGCCAGAAAAAGTTTGAAATTTACATGAAAAGCTTCCTAACTGGAGATATTTTTAAGTTTCTTCAAATATTGACCGCGGGGGTCGGGCAAGATCATTGTAGGGGATGATTTTTTTTTTACATACTAGTACGCTAATATATTGGAAAAATCTTTAAAGATATCTCTTGAACTATAATTTTATATGGTATAGCTTTCATATTTTGTATTACAACAAGACCTTTCATATAATGCAATTGTGTGTGATCTTTTGACCTTGACCTGAAAGTATAATCTACTTCAAATACAAAATTAGTGTATACAATATATTATTTAAATATTCGAGATAGAACTCGAATATTTTTTCATATGGCAAAACCTTTCATTTTATACCATAACTTTTGAATTTGTGAGCTTGAACACTAAGTTTGACTTACTTTTGACTTACAACATACTGTTTTAGATATATCTTAAATTATTGTAGCAGAACTTTCATATTTTGTATATACATATGTAGATTCTTTATGGCAAGGCCTTGTTATTACTTATGGTTGAAGTGTGACATACTTTTAAAATCTGACATATTTGATATCCCCTGAACTATTTAAGATAGATGTTTCATGAAAAGGCAAAACTAACGAACAGTGATTAATCTCGTTAGTCTCAAACAGAATACAAAACAAGAATTGAACAAACACGGAGCCCTGGACACACCAGAGGTGGTCAGGTGCCTAGGAGGAGTAAGCATCCCCTGTCGACCGGTTACGCACACCGTGAGCCCATTATTTTGATAAGGTTTACAGAGTAATCTGTAGTCAAAATTAGTTTATGAAAAACGGCCTAACAATTGCTATGAAACACGTCAAACAGCATTTGACTCTATTGCAAGTTGTATGAACAAATTAGATCGTTATATCGACCGTAGAATATGCGAAATGCTGACTGAATGTGACTGTTGAAACCTCTGCAATTACAACTTGTTTGTAAGTAGCCTGTCTCGATATACACATAACAAGCTCTTGCGTATCTAATAAGCTGAGAGACATAAACACAATATGTAGGTGATGATGGAATGTTGTATCATAAATATGGGAAATTGACGATGAAGAAACTGAAATCGTCCCGTTTGTCATCAAGTTGAGTTGTTAGTTTGCCGTTAATGTCTATGTTCAAAAAATTACCTAAGTACGAAGCAGATATGGATGACTCTGTGGTGTCTTATTTCTAGTTCACCGGGATATATTGAATCAACATATGAATGAAAATGATTATTGTAATAGATAAAAGGCCGTTGATATATCGAAATGTCAAATTAAAGGCCACAGCTAAGGACTTTTTTCTCCTCCTGTACAAGCTTTTGAATAAATTCTGCCTCGTAAGATTATAAAAATAGGTCAGCTATTAAAGCTGCACAATTGGTGCCCTTGGGAATTCCAACAGACTGTTGGAAGACCTGATCACCAAATACTACAACGATATTGTCAATGATGAACTTCAGCATGTCTTTAATATCAGCTTCAGAGTACTTGTACATAGAAACAGAGTGGACTTTGACAAAGTAATTTTTTGAATGACTGATCACACCTTTTTCCATTTTTGCTGAGGAAGCAATCTACATCTTGACGCATTCCAGTTTCTCCATCATGCACTTCTTCTTTTCATTGACTTTTGGAGGTCAAACAGTTATGCGTATCATTTTAGTTAACAAAATCTTCTCGGGAAATACTAGGACAACAATGGCATTATATTCTATTGATTTGGATTAATTTGTTCAAAATGATTCACTTGTGTTTGTGAAAAAAAGGGGTTTATACCAACTTTCCAAAATTTATGCAACACAAGGGAGGAAGAACGCAATACTTAATGATATTAACAATTCCTTTGAAACCTTTTTTTTTTCTTCTTCACGTCAATCACGTCCTCTTCGAGATTTTCGCGAGGTTTGAATTACTACTGTTTTAACAATCTCCAGAGGACCTGTACGTAACACCCACCTACGTCACAACTCAAGAATTTCCGCTGTAACCGTGCGATCGTTCAATGTCTCACGTAAAAACCAAGACGAACACGTGAATAGATATTGATACAAGCTCCATCACACACAAGATATTGAATTTAGTTTACCAGTATGACCTACCATTTCAAACGCTGGTCTGGTGGTGTTTCATAGCATTGTTAAGCCGTTTTTTCACAAGACTGATTTGACTAGTTTTACCTGATCCAGTAGATTATGGCTTCATGGCGGGTGTGACCAATCAACAGGTTAGCTTACTCCGCTCCAAAAAAAAAAAAAAAAAAAAAAAAAAAAAAAAAATTATGGCAACCTGATCACCTCTGGTGTGTCCAGGGGTCCGTTTTTGCTCATTTCTTGTTTTTGTATTCTTTTGAGACTTAACGAGATTAGAATCCTGTTCGTTATCTTTGCCTTTAATTAGGCTTTTCGTCGCTGAAAAAACAATTCGCGTTATAACGCAAATCTTTCGCGAATAAACACGAAAGCTAAGCGTTTATTCGGAAAAGTTTCGTGTTTGAATAAAAACATAACTTTCGTGAATTAACGTGAAAGTTTCGCAATAAATCGCGTAAAAAAAATTCAACTACGAAAATGGGCTCAATGTGCTTTCTTATTTTCAGTTCTCAACACAAGCATTGTAGAAAATATATTTCATTACTAGCTAATGCTATTTGAGAAAGAATATGCTTCTCTACGATGTGATATACACCTTTACGAACACACCCTCCGCTGCTGCTTCTACTTATCAATCAAGAAAAATACGCATATTTAAAATCACTCTAAAACCAACCAAGACAATACCGGTATCACAATGACCCTGCTATAGCCAAACAATATTGAAACGATATCCCAAGGTTGAAAAAAAGGATCCCCTAATGTCAACTAAGATATCATTTACATGTATACGTGTATTTTCTAAAGCAAGATTAGAGCTTTTTGATTATTCAATACTTTCGCCACAAAATATAGTCTCTACAAAACCCTTTCAAAGTTTGAATTGACACACAATTTTTCATCTAGACAGTGTTCAGTTGTAGATGTGTAATATGCTTGCTCCAATGGGATCAGTATTAAACCAGTAAACACTTAGTTATGGCATCCTGCGCAGTTGTGCTCAAAAACTCAGGCGCTAATTTCCTTAAGTTGTGGCGAAATCAAATATAACGGGTTTTTTTTATCTCGTTATTACAACTTTTCATTACATTATTTAAAAGACGTTTCATCTCGTTATCACGACTTTTCATCGAATTATCATCATGACATGTTTTTCATTATGCGCCTTCTTTAAGTGTGAATTTTTAAAATTATTAAATCGGAGAATGCAAACGCCTTTCTTCAGAAATGTTACTGGGGTTACTTAAAAAATGATTTTTTGGCTGATTTAGGTATCACCGAATTTTAGACAGTAAAGCTGCATCAATGCTAAAGATTTACCGTCCAAAATTTTGGTGATACCTGAATCCGCCGAAAAAATATGACTCATTTCTCATCCCTTAATTTCATATTACCCCGACAAAATAATGTTAAAGCAGACTTTAACTGTTGGATTATTTCTTGACTCATGACCTCAAATAACCTAGATAATGTAAATCGATCGCGTGAGAATGTACAGTCCAGTGATGACGTAAACATGTCTCTAAGAAATAGAAAACAGAACACAATTATTCGCCACTCCGCTTCCAAATAGCGCTGTATTTGAGATTAACAGCCGACAATTGGGCCCCTCGCTATAAATAGACAAAAGAATTCCCCTTTTTATTTTTACAGCAGTGTACTTAATTGATGACGAGTACACATATTTTGTCTTCTGCTTTAACTAAACAATGTAAACATGCAGAAAATCCGCACAAAGTGAACAGAAATTTGTGTCTAATTCATTAAGGGCTTTAGAAATACCGAGACACCATGAAAATTCTTATATAACAAAGAGGGCGTATTTATTCACACAGTGATAAGAATCTGGAACATCAAGGTCTCGACAGCAGATGAAATGTAGGCCTACTACCCACCCACCCCGACTTGTGTGTCGATGTGCTGTAGTTTTGTTTTGGTTTTTTTCCAATGGTGTGGGTGCATTCACTGAGATCCAATGTAACATTAATGCTAGAAAGTGTTTACAAAACTCTGGACAGTATTTTCATGGAAAATTCCAAAGAACAACCACATTTTCATGAATAGACGATAGTACTCAGGGGCTGTCATCATCGAGCGAAAATCAGTAAACATTTCATTNTTTTCATGGAAAATTCCAAAGAACAACCACATTTTCATGAATAGACGATAGTACTCAGGGGCTGTCATCATCGAGCGAAAATCAGTAAACATTTCATTACCAATGACAAATTAATAAATCTAATTTAGCAAGATGACCAACACAATCGCCGGATTAAGGTAAGATTAGAAAACAGCTTTCAAACCTCACCAAGTGGCTGTATGCGTTTCGAGGTAGCCATTTTAAAAATGGCGAATAAAGTAGTTCCGGATTTACGAAAGTAGTTCATGGAAAAATCATCTGAATTTTTAAAAGGTGTTTTAGCCAATGAGAATCGGCACTAAGTAATCACTTAAAATAAAATTAAATGATTAGGAATGCTACACTAAACAAATATGATATGAATAGAAAGTAGAGGACATGTACAGCATGCAGTGATATTTTGAAAACGAAAACTTTCAGATTTACCTTATTTACTTAAAATGCAGTTTTAGTAAAAAAACCAAAACAAAACAAAAAACAATCTGAATACGACCACACTTTTAAATATCATTAGTCGACACGTAAATATATTGAGCTATGGAACAAGGCAATTGAATTTAAAAGGGATATCCATGTATTGTTAATATTTACTGTGCCGGATCCAGGGGGTAAGGGGAGGGATCCGGGGGTTGGGACATCACACACACACACACACACACACAACCTTTCGTCAGAACATTTTGCTATAAAAAGGGTAACAATAACTCCCTTGAAAACCAAAATTAATGGACAGGTAGAACCCCACTTTCAAAAATCCCTGGATCCGTCCCTGATTTATATCTCAAAAGGAAATCAGACGCTATATGACGATGATAGTTACAGTCATCCTTATTTGCAAATTTTTCATACCAATAAAGTTCTTTGTAATATTCTCTAATTCTAATTACACGTGTGTCTAACATTTGATAGTTAGATATTTCAACGAGTCGGGAAGACAGTAAAGGAAGCCGAAAAAAGAATTTAATTTAGACGTCAGAACCGAAGAGAATCGGAATAAGTACTGACCAATTCAAGCATTGACGAGACGCTGGGCGTTAAACCTCATCATTCACAGTTATTAATACGTGAAGTTCTCACTCTGATAGATCATTTCAGTTCAACTACTACCTACTCACAGAGACAAATACAACACTCTCTGCCTGATAACCGGAAATAATGATGAGTGTATCGTATATCCCTCTCCTCGCTCCTCATCTCCCGTTTTACTGCCATTTCAGGGCAACTCCATCTTTTATTTATCAATCATCATTCTCACGTGTCCAATTCATCGATGACTGTGAATCGAAAAAAACACGAAAATTAATATTTTAATAGAGCTATCTATATTTTATCAGTGTATGATCTAGTCTTGTCCCATGATCCCTTGCTTTAGCAAGGGATCATGGGACAAGACTATGTATGGTCTTTCAAACATATTCATGAATCGGATAATCTTGGAATAAGCGCTCATATCACCCCGATCGGGTGACTGATGCAGTGTGTAGTGTTTAGATTCCAGTATCATTACAACCCACCCCTATTCCAACGCGCAACAGGGAATCACCAAGGAAAGTACAATGTATCAGAGAAAATGATATGTTCACAAAATTGTGAATGAATGATAGATTTGTGCATATTGTGTTTATTGTTCTACTACAGTATTGTACATGTTGTGTTTAATGTTACACTATTTAAGTATCAGAGAGTACCTCTATACGAAACACATACATTAAAAATCAATACTGCCTTTCTAAGTGATAAATGATGAAAATGTCAAGTGTCTGTTTGCCAATACTGGACTAGCAACCTTCTTATCAAGGTTACAAGCAAACTAATAGCTCATTCATTTTAAATAATTCATTATGTTCCTCTATAAATGAAATGCATTTTCCACATTAAAGAGTTGAAATCCTATCTTCAGATAACAATTTGATCTTTGTTATCAATGCTAGCTGCATTTCTATATTTCTCTTTAAAAGGTATTGGATTTTGATATTTCATTGTGAACGATACATTAATGAACATTTTCTAAAAGGAAACAAAAACGAGATGATGTTCTACACACAAATAACTACGCGTTCCAGTAAATTGGAATCACGCAGGGACATATACAAGTAGCAAGCTTATAGGTCCTTAACTATACTTAAATTCTAAGAGGTGTCTTAAAATCAACCTTGATTAGCAGAAAGACAGACAGGCAGACGGACGGAATGATGGACAGATGGTCAGAGAGAGAGAGAGAGACAGACAGACAGACAGACAGACAGACAGACAGACAGACAGACAGACAGACAGACAGACAGACAGATAGATAGATAGATAGATAGATAGATAGGTAGATAGATAGATAGATATAGATTGATTAATGAATGGGTCGATGGATGAAGAGAGAGATTTAAAAATACATAAAACTTAAAAATTCATGAAACTATTACGAATGCATGAAGTGCCACAACATGGTGACTGGCTGCTTCTTCCTATCCTTTCATTACTTACGGTCTTAAGTTTGGTGACGAAGTTGGACATGAGTAGTGTCACGTGCTGTAAATCTTCGCTGTCACGCAGACTCCAGGCTGCTATTGATTTTAGCATTATCAGTACCTGTGCGCACTATTAGCATTAAACATTCCTTTAGATTCGTCCGAGCTTGCTTGAGCAGTTGGCGCTGACTGCGGTGATTGGAGAAGCGAACATGTCCACTATCAGCTCGGGAGAATTTTCGGAACTCGAACACAAGGGTGTTGCTGTTCTCTATTTTCTTTTTGGTAAGTACCAATTCATATAATTTCAAAAACAGTGAGTGCTAAAAGAAATTCGTCACTGAAATAAAAATAAATTGTTTGTACAAGATTCGAATATCACTGCTCTAATGCATTTCCATAGTATCCTTCCATAGTCTTGCAATCTGATCAAACATGATGAAAATAATGAAATTGAATCCTAAATAAAATTTGCTGTATATATTTTCATGAAATTTGTATATTTCTTGAATATATCATTGTATTACATTGTGAAAATATTTATTTTACATATTTCCTCTCTCTCTCTCTCTCGTCTCTCATCTCTCTTCTCTTCTCTCTTCTCTCCTCTCTCTTCTCTCTCTCTCTGCTCTCTTCTCTCTCTCTATTTGCTTACCATTAACGCTAATAGCCCAACAGCTTAACAATGCTTAAAATGCATGAACCGAAATCAGTTCCCGGAAGAGTCTTTAGACGTGCTAGGGCATGGCAATTTTCCTAATTTCATTTTAGCCCTCTCAAAAAAATGTTCTTAGCTTGAAAGAAAATATGCTTCCAGGAAAAGCCTCCTAATTACCTTTGAGTATCGGTCATGTTTGTTGCTCATATCTTTTTTATTTGTTTTCGCTTGTTGTAAATAGCAATTTTCTATCTTATTTATAAAGAAATACAAGAGCTCAACAATACGCTATCACGGGCCTGCTTTTTTTTCTTCTTCTTCTTCTTTTTTTTTTTTTTTTTTTTGGAGTTGGCTTTCACGGTGATGAGATTAACTTTACACATGAAAGATTATGTCGGATTCGTTCGTCTACAGAAGAAATTCATTATGGATAAAGATATTGGCTACATGCTGTGAATTGGATTTCGCTAACACTGAAGAGCTTTTAAATAATTAACAATACATTATCTAATACCGTATAACCAGTGACATCAGTAATTCCGGATTTCTCGTGGTTACTGTCAATCTACTTCACGTCTTCTTTTATTAGCGATTAGTTGGAAACGGCTATGAAAGCCTATTACATGTACTTTAAGATGAAATAAAAAGGTTATATGAAAGTGAAAAGTTACGAGATGTGAGATGCTAAAAGTCGTTAAAACGAGAAAAAGGTCGTGATTACGACATAAAACGAGATAATTATGTTACATGACACTGTAGAATCATCATTTTTCGTGGGGGACCAATGTTCATGGATTTCGTGGGTCACTCTTACCCACGAATTTACGTCCCTACGAACATGTTTTATTTTCCCTTTAATCTTTATAAATATTATGCCGTTCGCATTATTTATCAATTATCCATGAAATTGCGTCCCCACGAACCAGCAAAATTTTGGTTATCCACGAACATTGGCCCCCACGAATTAAAATGATTCCACAGTAAATAGTCGTAATTCCGATATTCACGAGATATGAAGTCATAATTAAAGGTACCTTCTCATTCACAGATTTTTCTTACAGATCTTCGCCATTTTGTATCCTTAAGTATTCCACAAATCCGTAAAAGTACAGGGACATTACGATTTAGACACTTTAAAGAGCTATTTAAGAACAAAATACGAGCAATTTACATTTTACTAGCATCTTAGGGATTGTTACGAGTATATTACGGAAAGTTACGATTTAGCTTAGCTTTTACGTGTTAATCACGACCCCAAGCCCCGTCAGCTCGGTATATTCCGGTATGCTTCAGTCACAAATGGGTTACGAGCCCCGTGCCACCGGTCTACCATCGATTTTTCGTGGGTTTCGCGCCACTTCCGCGCGATTCTGCGAGTCCCGCACCACAGTGGTACGGAAATTTTGGGGTCTGCGAGGGCTGCAATCGGTTTAACATTTTTAAAAAACATTTTTCGGGATCACTGCAATCGCAGACAGTGGTGGCGGGAAGACTCGGCGGTAGTACCAGCCTGGCGCAGTGGTGGATCCAGGATTTGTCGAAAGGGGGGGGGGACGGTCCGTTGAAAAAGTAGCCAATAAGTTCAAGGTCTGGAATGAAGCCAAAGCGGGGGCCCAGGGGGCGAAGCACACGGAAGATCTCAGGTTTTAGAGCTTTTAAAGTTACTTTTAGTTACTTTTAGAGGTTAATTTTGATATATATCTATACATAATAATTAAGTTTGGTCACCAAAAGGGGGGCGGGGGGGCGGGCCCCCTGGGCCCCCTCTCTAAATCCGCCACTGGCCTGGCGTGACAGTACCAGCCTGGCGTGACAGTACCAGCGCCTGGCGTGAAAGTACCAGCCTGGCGTGACAGTCGCCCAACTGCAGCACCACACTCGCACAACATTACGGTCAGCCTTGCCATTTTCGCGGACCCGCGGGAAGGTGGAGAGCTCGCACGGATTCTGAACGAGTCTCGCGCCACTCCACTGCTAGGCTGGTGACACTCAATTGCAAATGTACTGCTGCAGTACGACAAATCGCCGGAGTGGTACGGGGGTAGCTGCAGTGGTGCGAGTCTCACGCCACTGTGGCATGCCGCCAGTACCACACTCACGCGAGACGGGCGACATGTCTGCCACCAGCTACATGTAGTGTGACCGCGTGGGCGGGCGCCATGTTTCTACAACTCTCTTTTCACTAGCCCAAATATACGTATAGCGCTCTAAAATGACTCTGAACAATCCGTAAAGCGATTGTAACCCGACGTACGTGAATGAAATTGTAAATAATTATCACTTAGACATTTGTATTAATCCGTAAACAATTCGTAAACTATCTGTAACATATCGTAAACTAACAGCAAAAATTCTTATACAATTTTTTTTACGAGTGTTTGACGGATTCGTACGAGCAGTTTACGTGTTCTTGCGACCAGTTTACGATACTAACGGATTGTTACAAGTTATTGACGTTAAATAAAATCCGTGGACAATAGTTTAAAATAATGGACATGCCAAAACATTTGCCCAACTCTCATGGGTCCTTACATGTACGAGTGTGTGCGAGTTGTGACGAGTTATTAATTAACGGATACCGACGAGTGGAATGCTTGCGATTGACTACGAGTCGGAGATCCGTAAGGACTCGTAAGAAAAATCCGTGAACTGTGTGAAGGTGGTATCAGAGAGTAAATCGTAACTTCGTGATAAAAAAAAATCGTAAATACGATATATAATAACGAGATAATAAGTTGTAATTACGAGATAGAATAGACATCACTGTGTACAGATAATTGTGAAATGTCACCAATATCTGCAGAAAGAAAATGAGGTACATGTAATAGAATTTGGAACCATTTGAATTCGTGGGGATAATTTTTTGTGGATTATCAAGATTTTACAGTTTTGTTGGGATATAATTTTTGTGGATCAGATTTCGGTTGAGTAGAACACAATTACAATTTGTTTCTTTTTCGTGGTGCTTTAAACTCGGAGGGGGGGGGGGGCATGAAAATTAAGTCCCCATGAAATTAAACAATTCTACATGCTGTTAGATACAAAAAGGCGAAGTTAACATTGTGTCAAACGTACAATAATCCCCAAAAAATATACAAAATCGAGTGTAGGGCAACACGGACCTCCGACAAAAGCGAAGGTAGGATCAGGTGCCATGGAGGAGTAAGCATCCTCTGCTGACCGGTCACACCCGCGTGAGCCCTTAGTCGAATAAAGTAAACGGATTACCCGTAGTGAAATCCAGTAGAAAAATAACAGTCTAACAAGGGTATGAAACAAATCAGTCAACATATGACTTAGTGATAATTTGTAACCGCAAACAAGGTCTTATAGCGACCGTAGAATTTGCGAATGATGACTTTAAACGAGATTCGTTATAACCCTGCAGCATTAACTTTTTTGTTAGCTGTTGGCCTCGCTTTAAAAAACCTTCATACGCATAGCATGCTCTTGCGTATCGAATCAACTGGGAGATATACACACCTAAGCAGTGATAGTGGTATATTACTACATAGAAAGAGAAAGTTGACGATTGCAAAGTTAAATTCATCAGCTTATCATATAATGTAGTTCAGTCTGCCATTAGAGTCAATGTTAAGTAAAATATCCAATATGAAGCAGATATGTCAGATTCTGTGGTGTCCTTTATATCGAGTTCTTCGGGATATATCAAATGGACATAATTGTGAAAATTATGATTGTTAATTGATAACACATCATCTATATACCTATATACATGTAGGTTGAAGGACAAAGCAAGTTTTTTGTTTTATCCCGTAACAGTTTCTGTACAAATTCTGCTTCATATGAATATAAAAATAAGTCTGCCAATAAGGGGGCACAATTAGTGCCCATAGGAATACCTACGGATTGTTGGAAGACCTGGTCTCAAAGACTACATAAATAGTATCTATAAAACCCAAGCATGCTCTTAATATCTACTTCAGAGTACTTGTGTGGGCAATCAGAGTGTTTCTAACAAAATATGTGTCTTGTTTCCCAACGACTAAAAATTCGTATTTTTGGGTGCCGTTTTTGTTTAAGAAAGAATTATCTATAATCTGAATATGAAATGGCGGATCTAAGAATATAGAGTGGTTAGCTCTGCTTTGGAAGGTGTTAGTATACGTTAGTGTACCAATTCTATCTCCGAAATCCAAAAAGGTTGTGGAAATACTTTTTCATTCAATATTCTGAAGATCAGATGAAAACTTATCCCTTGGCCGTAGTCAAATTCAGTCGTGGTATATGTCACAATGTGGCCTAGACCCTGTATACACCTTCATCAGTCATACACATGCAGCTGTGGTCTTCGTAGCTTACAAAGAATGAAATCATTCAAGAGTTATGTTTTGGACAGACAGGGAGACAGACAGGATGAACTTCGATCGCGGAAAAAAAAATCACTTATCAAACAGGTATAATTAGGACAATATACTCGCAAATTCGATCGAGAAGAAAGGAGAATTGTATCATTGAAGTCAATAAAACTCTCTCTCTCTCTCTCTCTCTCTCTCTCTCTCTCTCTCTCTCTCTCTCTCTCTCTCTCTCTCTCTCTCTCTCTCTCTCTCTCTGCAATATATAATGTGTAGGAAGACAGCATCCATACACGTGCTAGATTGAAATCAGAACACGTCCATTCGAATGACCTTGACCTTTTTTGTATAATCTTGACAACCATCAGGAACTCGAGTATCTCTGTATGACAGCACCCTTGCAACTGCAAAATGCACAATTGAAAACTAGATCATGAGAAAAAGGGTACCTATCACAAACGAAAAAAAAAAAAAAACCCGCAGCGAAACGTAATGAAAACCAACAAAACGAAACGGAATGCAAAGAAACGAAGCGAAAAGTAACGAAACCACTCTAAAAAACAAAATAATACATTAATTAATTGCTTTATCTATTGAAAACTTGTCAAAGGCGCTCTAACTAAAAAGTTGACAAAGCATAAAGAAATAAAGACATTTTTGAAAAGCAGAGTAACAAGCCAAAAATGTGAAATGGGATGCCATAGTATAATTAATTTTGTTAATGTCGGTTAATTTAGCGATTCTTCATTGCAAATATCCACCAACAGACTCTTGCATTTGCATTGAAATGTAATTAATTAAGTTACGATTACTTTTTTATTTTCATCAATTAAATTGAATTACAATTAGTTCGTAAAACCAATCACTTAAATAACAAATTACTTTTTTTTCAAACTTTATCAGAAAACCAATCTTGAATAAGATGATTGCCAATTGATACAAGGTATACATATCTCAGTTCATTGACTCGTATATTCATTACATTTTATTATCAAGAGTTCTCAAATGCACTGTTATTCAAACAGCATCTGTCTGGACGAAGAACTTAGCCAGCACAGGAGTAGACGTTGCAATCAGGCTTACATATCTCTTTACAAGCGCTGAAGAACACACTGCCGAGAGAGAGAGAGAGAGAGAGAGAGAGAGAGAGAGAAGAGAGAGAGAGAGAGAGGAGAGAGAAGGAGAGAGCGAGAGAGAGAGAGAGAGAGAGAGAGAGAGAGAGAGAGAGAGAGTACAGGCACCAATCTGTTTCAAATGACTTCATAGTTCATCTTAGAATGAAAAAGTTTCTTTTTGATTAATTTCGTTTGGTTACTTTCCGTTTCGTTTCGTTTCTTTGAATTTCGTTTTGTTTATATTTGCATTCCGTATCGTCTCGCTGGTTTTTCGTTTCGTTTCGTTTTGGGTTTTTTTTTGTGGTTTTTTTTTTTTCTCGTTTCTGTGTTAATAGGTACGAGAAGATGAAGACAATTTCTGCGAGTAACTTTTAATTTCCTTTCACATTAAAAAAAAATCTGATTGTATCAAAAAGTAAATTGAATCACGATCTTAGAGAATTTCGGGATTTTCTTGCAGTAATTTTAACTTGCCACTTGCAATCTTGAAAAACAATCGGAAAGATTGGGCAAGTAATGTGAATAAATCTTGTACAAAAGGCAGAAGCAGTGAACGCACAAACGAAACTGCAAACAGTGCAAAGGAAAATAAGTACAAACGAACGAAAGAGCAAATTACTGCAAATGTATTATATCAAAACTCTGTAGCTATGGCATCGGAACACCTTCACTTTATTTACACGATAGTCCTGTATATCCACGTGTTCAATCTTTTAACTTTTGTAACCTTGATTTCATTGGATAATTGTCCGGAAGTATAAGTTCATACCTCCAGGTATTCAAATTATTCCCATTACGTATTAATACCCTGATTTTCATTAATCAGTTGGGTTTACTTGAGAAGCATTGAACTTGCTGTAAGTATCTCACTCTAATTGAAGGGTTATTAGGTATTTAACAACCTGATATAGCTCCTATTAAATTATTTTAGGTCTCAAAACCAAATCACCATGTATATTAAGTAAGGGGCTTCATTTTTTATTGGTAGCGGGTTTTTATTGGGCATTTCCCGCCGCCTAATTCACATGTAGGCCTTACCCTGGGGTGGCGCGTTGGTTTATTTTCACAATATAGTCAGAGACAGGAGTTTTTCCCTTGCCATTTTGTGACTTTGTTGACCATACTTATATTTCTTTGTACATGTGTTGTTGATTAAATGCCGTGGTCTGTTGAACTGGAGTTTTCATTACGGCTAACTCAGCTGACTCAGATTGTGAAATAGAGGAGATGCTAAGAACCTGGGAAATTATCAAATTAGGGTGCCGTGAAGAATTACACCATAGCGTGTCAAAACTGTCAAGCCCTTCTATTACAAAAAATGGAGCCGCTACCTTGAATTTGATCCTATCACAGTGGCACCGCTATCCAGGATTTAATCCTATGACAG
>CAJDSM010026334.1:0-11217 GCA_903981925.1 Ostrea lurida | reverse complement strand
CACGTTTAAAGGCAGCATTTCATAAATTCTAGTTGTAACAATTCAGTTTACCAAAATTACCTGCTATTGAGTCAAATGCTGTCTGATGCTGTTCATAAGCCATGTGGGTAAAGCCGTTTTCACACACTGATTTGACTACGTATGTTCCGTTTACCTTATCAAACTATTGGCTCACGTGGTGTGACGCGTCAACATGGATTCTACTCCTCCTAGCACCTGATCCCACTCTGGTGCGTCCAGGGGTCCGTGTTGCCCAACTCTTGTTTTTGTTATTCTATTTGAGACTTGATGAGATTGATCACTTGTCGTTATCTTTGCCTTTACATTTAAATGTTCGGGTTTTTTTTAGCAGATTGATCGTTAAATTATGGCCAAACAAAATTTATGGACAATGTTTGTTGACCAAAGGTACATCGATCGGCCACGAATCTTACTAGATCTTTGTTAATGTGGATAAAGCTGTGGCCAACTGACATTAAACTTCTTGTATCAATTACTTGGTCAAGTGAAATCAGCTAATTTTAGTCGTGCTATTCTCAGCCGGGAGAAGATAGTAGTTTCTACGTGAAGCTCCCACCAACTCGATACAAGTTGATGATTTCTTCGCTTTTTACAGTTTTCCGAGAAACTGTGTAGAACGCTTCTCCCATGCTGGAACAGGTTTTTGTTTTCTTTCTCCGGTTTGTTTATTTTATTTTGATGGTGAAATTGCTCTTTGGGCTTTTTTGAAGACAGGTTTGTCTATATTGTCACTCATTGCTGATTCTGCTGCCTGTGCAAAGTTTAGTATATCGTCTTTTGGTATTAGTGGATCTCAATATGTAGACAGCGGACTGGGTCATGTTCTAAATTAATAATGTTTGAGTCATGAGTTGATATTGGAGGGGCGGTTTGAGTTGATATCATGCCTAATATAGTCTAATTCTTTGTTTCCCTTTAAGGTCTAAAATTTATTTCTCGACCACTGCTGGATAATTTGGTCTCAGTAATTTAATTCAGCTGTGAAACTGTATTGGCCCTATTAACCCAGAAGCAATCTGGGGTTGAATAGAAGGCAAACGTTCTTTGCACTTCTCTGAAGACCAACGAACCGCGAGTAAACATCCACTGGACTTAACGTTTCTATACCTTAACAGTTTATCTATTGCAAATTTTCGGATCAAATCTTCCGGACGCCCAGACTATCTTCTGCAAACCATGTTTTTTACGGACCTCTCATGTTTTTACTTTCGTTGTTGAACAACGTTTATGATCAGGGCTGCCAAATTCTTATTATAAGCTTTCCCTTATTTTGCTGTATTCGCGATGGAAGATATGCAAAACACAGATTCATTATTGTGCATTTCATATTATTTTATTTAATTTCACTAAAACTGCTGTTCAATACAATATCACATAACAGTTTTGAAACTCATATTACAATGGAATGTGAAAATATCAGTACGTAACACTCAAAATACATTGATTAATCTGATTGTCCGCATGTTCATAAATAAATTGACAAACTTTCACATGAAGACGTCACCATCTGCCGGTTTAACGGCTGCAAAATTTAGGCGTGTGCTCGGTCGGCTTACGGCTTGAGCATGGAGGGATCTTTTTCATACTGCGAGACGATACCTCGGTATATCGGTCTTATCCGAAGGACATCACTCAAACCCACTCCCAACAGTCGCTCTCATATGATAAGCAAGGGTTAATCTGACGAACATTTTTCTAAAATTCGGATCCCCACTGGATGGACCATTCTTATATATTCTGTAATATTAAATATTATAATAATTATTTAACCTGTACATGCCAAGTTCAAATTGTAGTATGTCATTTAGTGTAGCCAAAAATGTTACGATAAAGTAAATTCATAACCAAATAGAAGATTTATCGGAGTCGTTAAACATTTTATTTGGGTTATTTATAAGGATTCGTTTGAACGAACGACTATGATGACGTACGTGAGTTGTTAGAACATCCATCTGTCCGGAAAAGTACACGTGATTACTTTTTTGTGTCTATCATTATCGATCGGCTGTGCGTTGGTAACATTGCAATGAGTTGTATATACTAGCTCAGACTCTGTTAGTGCAGATTAGTGTTTATAATTGATGCTGCATGGTTCGATGCATTGGTGCGTTTTGTGTTTCTCGTGTCACAATGTTCTAAGCATGGAAAATTGAAGCTGTTTATATACTCCCACACATCTGTAGTGAGATTTAGGTTTAGTTTTCATCGTGTTAGTTCATTTTTCATGTATTTTCTTATAATGATACCAATTCCTGAGAGAAGGAAGCGGTCTGTCCGAAGTATTTTGACAAATTGTATGTTGTATTGTCCATGGTTTTGATGCTTTTTATATTCTTATTTATGGTTGATCTTCGTATCTGCCTTTAGATTCCACTTTTGGAGTATGTTGATGTTTAATAGAGATATAATCGCTAGAATTAAGAATGACTTGTGTAATTAAATATTAATAGCTAAACATTTAGCGAAATGAGTCTTATTAGGGTTGTTTTAAAAAATGTCTAGTTTCTGGAAGCAACGTAATTCCTAGGGTAAGGGCGTTCCACAGTATTTGCGCGAAATAGTTAAAATCGGTTTCAGTTATGTTTCCGTTTATGTAATTCTAGAGTTTCATTGGAAAGCATTTTGTGAAGAGATGGCATATTTTGGACCTCTATTGCTTTCTCCCTTCCTGTTATTGCTGTATTGAGTTGCCCACAAATTAGGCGATAAAAAAGCTTTATTCAGATTTTTCAATATGTCTCAAGCTGTTAAGTTGTTGCTGTTAATGGCGACTGGTGAACTTCGTGCTGGAGCACTTTCTCGGGCAGATGGAGAGGTTCATTGAGGGTTGAGGGTCATTGTCATTTTACAATTGTTATATTGTGTATGGGATTATTTCGAAGAGAATCTCAGTTAAAGTTATTGCATCTGTTCAAGGACGTCAAATAGTGTGTGGGAATGTGTCTATAGGTGATTGTTCTTCAGTCGTTGATTGCAACATTTCATCTGTTAATTCTCCTTACCCATTGGTTGTTGCTGGATCTGGCATTTGGATGAGCTATCTTTATTTCAAGTTCTTAGTTTGATAAATGTATTAAAATAATTAATTCATCTGTTTCTTGTGATTTGCAATTGTGTTCTGATAACATTCTGTTGAGATTTCTTCATGCATTAGAACCTTCAGTATTGATTTGTTGGCTGGCTGGTGACTTTGTGGTTTTCTTTGCGCAGGATCCTTGATAGTTTGCTTCTCCATTATGGAAAGAATCTGTTGAATATCCGATAGTCTTTATCTTTGATGGTGTACTATGCTTTAATAGCTCTTCCACAATTCCATTGATTTCGCTATACATTGTTCTTTGTTTCTTCGCTTTCATGGAAAGCAATTCCTCCGTTAACCCATAAAGTTTCACCTTCAGTTGCTAAAATAAAAAAGATTTAAAATGTCAATAAACAAGGATAGAAAAAAAAATTAAAACAAAATTAAACGTTAATGAATTCGATTTAAAAGTCTTCACCGAAAAAAAATAAAATAAAATGCAACATTCTTCCTACAACCGATTTACGAACAATGTATTACAAATATAAATACAATGGTAATGCAATAATGAATCACGGTAATGGTTGGCCAATCCTACTCACAATTATTTTTTTTACTACCAGTGAAATTATTTCAAACTACCAGTGAAAATAAACAGCTGCCCAAAGCTACCCACAATTATATTTATACTAGTTAGTGAAAATGATTTCACTGGTAAGTATAATTATTTATAACCTACTAGTGAAAATAAATTCAAACAATGGCCATCCTACTCACAAATAATTAGTTTATACTACCAGTAAAATTTATTTCACTACAGTGAAAAATAATTATCAACTACCAGTGAAAATAAACGCTGGCCCAGCTACCCACAATTAAATATTTATACTGGTAGTGAAATTGAACCAATCACAGAACACACATAAGATTAACGATTAAAAAAAAAAAAGTACAGTGGACGTAACTTACGCGCCACACAACATACAAGTCTTATGAACTGGCTTAAAAATGGCAGATTTCGAAACAGTGACTTCATCAAAGTATATGTAGTTTAATATAAGATTTTGGAGTTTGGGATGGAAAACATCTACCCCATCCATAGTCGTAGGACTGGTTTTTTAAAGGGGGGGGCAACATCTAAAAATAAATGGAACGGGGGGGGGGGGCGCAAAACTTCTAAAATTAACTGAAAGGGGGGGGGGGACAAACTTCTAAATAATAACTGAAAGGGGGGAAGGGGGCGCATGTGACAAGCCAAAAATAAAAAAGGTAATAGAACACTGTTCAAAAGTGAGGGGGGATTTCTAATTATGTGATTTTTATCATGAGGTAAGCAAATTGTTTTGCTTTTTACGTCTAGATATGGATTTATGCAGCTCGATATCTGCACTGGTTTTACGCAAATAACAAGCAATTTTCCTGCCCACAATGAGCATCAAATCCGTAAAAGGTTTACTTATATCACTTGTGGAATGTGCTACGTCCAATGTCTCTGCAACTTGGCCAATCATGCTTAATGGGCAGTGTTCGATGAAAATGATACTTGGATTTGTATTTTGAACACCTACTTTTTTTTCATCAGACTACAATTTTTACTTGCATGCATTTGGTTTTTAAATAGAAACAACAGACTGTCGCTTGCTTTTACTTGCACTTCAGGGGGGGGGGGGGTTGAACATTTTTGATTAATCAGCCGAACCATATCTCCTAAAAACGTTTAGGTGTTTCATGAACTATGGGACGCAGGAGCAAAGGAGGGGGGGAAGGAGCAGGGAGGCAACATGCCCCCCCTTTCAAAAAGTATGTTTTTTGTCCCCCCCCTCCCCACTTTTTCTCAAAAGTAAATTTTTTTTTCTGCCAAACACAACAATTTAAGAAGTGTAAAGTGTGGTGCCCCCCCCCCACTTTCAGTAATTTATAGTCTTTGCCCCCCCCCTGCCCCCACCACTTTCAGTGTTCAAATGGCTCCCCCCTTTCCAAAAATCAGTCCTACGCTCTGATGACCGAAAGAAGTATTTTAATGCAAAAGAAAAAAATGTTCTGACGGCACTCTTAATCGAGGCTTTGATTCCCATATGGACTGGGGGATAAGATTTTAAAGTAACGTACATACCTGAATATGATACCATCCAAAGTTCCAGTACTCTATATTGTTTCGTACTCCGTCACTTCTGGCTAAACGAACCATTCGTTGATGGTAGTTTGGTGCGCCTTAGAAATTCCTCTGTTCACGATGGTGTCTAGTGTACGCCATAATGTTTAGAATTTTAAAAACATCATTTCCTCTCTCTCTCTCTCTCTCTCTCTCTCGTCTCTCTCTCTCTCTCATCTCTCTCATCTCTCATCTCTCTCTCTCTCTCTCTCTCTCTCTCTTTACCGTTGTCTTGGATTGGTCAATTTTCACTAACCCAGTATAAATATTTAATTGTGGGTAGCTTTGGCCAGTGTTTTATTTTCACTGGTAGTGAAATTAATTTTCAACTGGGTAGTGAAATTAATTTTTACTGGGTAGGTAAATAAATATTATTTGTGAGTAGATGGCCATTGTTGAATTTTTTTCACGAGTAGTATAATATTATACTACCAGTGAAATTAATTTCACTACTAGTATAATCTAATTGTGGATAGCTTTGGCCAGTGCTTTATTTTCACTGGAGTGAAATTATTTTTACTGTAGTGAAATTATTTTCCAACTGGTAGTAAAAGATAAATAATTGGTGAAGTAGGATGGCCAACCATACACGGGCAATTAATTTGTTTGGACTGGTCACAATGTTCCCACCGAAGTAATGATTTCAAGAAACTCCAGTAGGCCCCTGCGCATCACTTTCGCAAATTGTTTACATGATTTACCCCCTCGAAGCATGAAAATGCACTACAGCATAAAAAGAAACATGCACACATATTTATAAGGTCTTTTCAATGTATATTTAGTGTACAATATTTGTTAAAAATCTAATTGATCGGCAGCCTATTTCTAAGTTTTGTCAGTAACTACCCAGCCAATATTTCTTGGGGTATCTGTTATTTGGCGTTTTTATGACAAACTCACCATAAATGGTTGAATTGAAGATTTTGACGAGAGAATATAAATTAATGGTGATTAAGACGAATACCGGTCTTTAATATATGTGTGTTTGTTGTCCTCACATAATGATAGTTCTATTTCATAATGTGGCCAATATTGTTTGGAAGTGGTCCTTGAAAGATCGAACATGTGCAAGTAAACAAAACAGCTAACAGTGTACAAATTGAACAGATGATCTGATCTTTTATCTCAGATTTAGCCTCTCTGAGATAAAGGAATGTTACTGAATAAGACACACAACACAAAACTTCCTAGATGTGGATTCATACTTTCATAGTGTGATTTGTTGATGAAAGATAGTCTTACCAATGTCTTTAAATCTGCAATTCTTGGTATTTGGAATTCAATTGTTTTCAGTTTGGCTTCGCTTTCTTCCGATTTCTCTTTATCTTTTTTCAAGTCTTTTATATAGTCCACTGCAGCTTGTAGATGGAACCTTTATTGAGTTTAATTGACCTAAGTTTATAAGAAAAATTCGTGTTGAATTTGACAATAAAGGTGTCATACCTATTCAAGCTTAAGGCATATTGTCATCACAAAATCTCAATATTTTATTTCACTTAGAATGCATTGAGAATCGTAAGAGTTATGATGAATATTCAGAATTAAATATTTGGTTACAATATGATTATTTTACTGTTTATTGCTTATCCAAACTAATAAAAAACAGTTTTCGTTTGAATTCTTAATCGGGAAGACGAAAAATTCGATTTAGCCCGCGCCTTTTATTTCATATGACGCCCTAGTTTGAACTCGTTTCGGAACAGGCTGATTCGCGCGTGCTCACCGCAGTTACCAAGGGGCCTCCAACGACAAAAAATTCTCAAAATGGACTAACAGCAACAATGAAAAATTCAAGTTTTTTTAAGTACAATATAAACTAGGAAGTTAAAAAAAATAATCGAAGCAGTTCATAAGAATTATCTAGTAATATATTTGTATGTTTTCTTCAACTGTTACATTGCAAGCCTATAGATAGCATTGTGACGTCGTCTTCTGACGTTGTGCGACGAGTTATCAGAAACGTCATCAGAATCTTGGTATATTCGTAATAATTAAATCAGATTCTCTGGGCAGACAAACTTCACAAAACGACAATTATATCAATTTTAATTTTTTACAATTTGCCATTTTTTATCCTTTTTAATCTTTGTTAACGTCAATACGGCATTAGTTCTGCTGATGTAAAAAATACAAAATGTGTTAGACAATATGCCTTTAAAGGCTGATAATTAATAAATAAAAAGTTCAAGAATAAATTGATTTTGCAAAGTATGCTCTATATATAAAACAAGAGCCATAAAATAGAAAAGATTGCTTGAAATGGTGGGACCCCTGCTCTTTCATGGTGTTCGAAGCTATTACAAAATAAGAATATGTATGTTGTAGTATAAAGTGTTTTGAATAATCGAATTCGTTTGAATATTGATCGATCAAAGTATATCGTGAATGTATTTTATATAAAAACTAAAATGAAAAAGATGAAGATAACGAAACAGAATTCCAATAGAGAGATACAAAATTAAGAGTAGGGCAAAACATGGACCCTGTGGACATACCAGAGAGTGGATCAGGTGCGCTAGAAGAGAAGTAAACATTCCGCTGTCGACGCGGTCCACACCCACCGTGATCCCTACATCTCCATCTGGCAATCTTAATAATTCATAGTGAAGAACAGCCTAAGGATTTGCACGAAACACGTCGGTTGCTTGTATTGGTATCTTTCATAGAATTTTAACGAAACATTTTAAACCCCTGCAACATCAACGAATTTGTCAGCCTGTCTCGATATAGAATTGAATAATACACGGAGCAGCCTCAGCGTATCGAGCTAGAGCATAAAAGGCAGGTGTATAAGCCTACATGAATATAGAGTGATGATGAGAAGCATCCCGTTTGTCAAAAGTTAACTTGTTCTTTTGCTGTAAGAATTTTTATTTTCATGAATTTTCATGTAATAACAGACGTAAAAAGGCTGCTTTTTTCATTTTGAGTTACACTAGGATAATCAATAACATGCTTATTCCTCTAGGCAACTATTTTCACCTTGTGGTATGTCAGGGTCGTGAAATTGCCCCAACTCTGTTTTTTGTATTCTATTTTGGACTTACGAGATTATTGTACTGTTTTGATGGATAAAGCGTCGATATATCTAAATGTTGAGTTAAACAAATAACAACCTTCTATTTCTTTAATCATCTCTATTTCTATAATCATCTGTAATTGGCATTGTTTTTTATAATATGCTGTGCAATTTGAATTATATATTTTTGGCAATCAGGTCATCCAACAGTCTGTATTATAAATTTCTTGGCAAATCAGCTTCATCCTCCAACAGTACGCTTTGCGAATTCCAATTGCACGAGTTGTGCTTCTTTGTACCTGGACCTGTTTCTATATTATTGAGTACAGTCATTCATTCAACAATGCTTTCTACATCACCCCCATGAAAGAAAAATCTCCAGCGGTGGCCCTTTACTTTTTACCTTACGATAACATTGCATGACAGTTTTATATATTGATTAATACATGAACTTCACTCATTATGTCCATCATCATACTTATCCAGCGAGACTAAGCCAAAATTAAAGACACCACAGAGTCTTCCATGTCTGCTTCTTGTACTTTATGATTAGATTATTTCAACAGCCAACACTACACACCATTCAACTTTATGACAAACGGGCCCACCGATTCTGCTTCTCCAATCGTCAACTTCCATAATTTATGTTTAGCAATATTCCAACATCACTTTTTGCATCGATCGTGTTATGCTCTCTCACATTTACTTCGATACACAATCGAGGTTGCTTCCTGGCGTAACATGATCAGGGTTTTTCAAAATGAGGCAGGCTACTGACAAACAATTTTTGCATGTTACAAGGGTTTTCATGCCGTCCACTTTTAAATCATAAACCACTATATGCCAGGTGATAATGGAATGTTGCTACATAAAGTATTTCGCCGAACGCTTGACGCATTGAAGAGTTGCAGAATATTCTATCACGGATTCATGTTGCTAAATATGAGTTGTCTTTAGTTTTGCCCCATCTTAATAGCTGTGCTTCAAGTAACATTTCTACATTACTGTACCGAAACAGAGTTAAGACTCGTGTTTGTTTTATTTCCCGAGTTATCAGTGGATTATATTGAAAATTGACATCGTGAATCGGGACATGGATATCCATTAGTTCCATTCACTTGATAAAGCAACGACGACGTCGTCTGTCGTTCGATATATCCTTACACTGTCAAGTCTACAGGCCACCAGCTACGATTACCGTTTCTTCACCTGCCAGGAATGTTTTTTAAATCCAATTCTGTCTCGTCAAGAATAAAAAAAAAAAACCAAACATATTACGCAACAAAGGACACAATTCGTCGCTCACGGGAAATCTCCAACCAGACTGCGATGGAATAAACCCTTGATCATCCAAAGAACTACGAAGACATTGTCCAATAGTGATACTCCAGCATCGTTTTAATATCCCCTTCAGCAGTAACTTGTGTGTGGAACTCAGTGTGGTGTTTAACCCCCTGAGCAGCATGATTAGGAATACTTCCCTGACACAATTAAGAAACAAAACCATGAATTATATTCCTGAACCCAGCTTGAAATTCAGCTCATTGTAATAATCCATGATCACTACCCGATGAATCTTAGTTTACTTGCCGGCACTCATTGAAATCATGAATATAATTCATGAAAAATACTTCATCGAACTACGGCTATCCCATGAACCAAAAAATTGCCGCGGCGGATGTAACATTCATGAAGCTTCCAATGAAACATTCAAGAATATTAAATTCTTGGAAACTTTCACTAACATTCTCAAGTAATATTACAATAGCAGCATTTGCATATTCACGTCTCCTTCTTCTGCTATGACTGCTCATTCTTCCACATGAGTGCATTGTCAGTTTCTAGAAATTGTTAAAACAATGCTTAAAACCACATCTTCTTATTTTCTCAAGAATGCAATTGCGTGTTGAGCACTTGCATACCCTTCTCTCCGTAAATGTAATCAAGATCAATAAATCAGCGAGTCGGTAAATGCTCTGTGACATTTTGATAAGATTTCTTGTTAACAAGTGTTGAAAGATCAAGCAAGCTAATTTCATTTGCATTTTGGGCTAAATTTACCGTCCGTTATTTTTTTTAGATTCACACGATTACAACACAAAATCTAATATCTTGTTCTAATTCGTATAATTAATTGTTTTATACCAAACATAAAAATGAAACAGCTAAAGTATTTAATGTTTCGGCGCTCATATACAATCCACCAAGGAACAATAACTCTTTTTATGAAACGAAAAAAAAGCAATGCACAGAATAACTCTTCTGTATAAAAAATCCTGAATGTTCATGAATCATGAATATTCATAATAAAATGTTAAAATTATTTCAGAGAAGTATAAGTTCTATAAACATTCTTCAATGAACTAATATTACTATGAGTTGATGAATTATTCGTCCCATGACATTTTATTCATGATACACTTTTATGAACTGTCAAGAATCTTGTATGAGATCATTCATGATCACTTAAATTATGAACAAATCGATGTGAGAGAGTGGGTGGCGTGTAAGAGTCTGGGGGGATGGATGAGTGGTGAGGTGTCATCTTCGCAGGGGATGGTAGGTGAATTGCTCTTGAAATTAGATGCCAATATGAATTTATCACGGTTATTTGTCAATTCGTTTTCAAATTATGATTGTTCAGCTGAGTAATCTTAGTTATGGTTTGTACGCTTTACTACTGAACAGTTTAGATCGCCCGCGGTCGATACCTAGCACGGGGTTATAGTATTTTTTCGTCAAATTACTTCTACTAAGCAATGCCTATTTTAACAAAAAATGACTCTGATTATGAAAGTTTTTAAATTTCAATCATAGTGCCTAACTATCCTCCTACTTTTCATCAACATCAAATTTCTCTGTTGTAGCAGTCCACCTTAACAAAGTATTTATTTATTGAGTGACTGATCACTACCTAGGAATATTTCTTTTTTCCATTTTTGTTTGAAGAGGCAACTGTCTATAATGTTGGTAGAATAGATATCTCAGTTCACTGAATGAGATTAC
>CAJDSM010026332.1:6523-20259 GCA_903981925.1 Ostrea lurida | reverse complement strand
ACTTTAAATCCGGATTTGTTTTTTTTTTAAAACGACAATTTTGCTGAAACCTTCGCGCGCGAGTGATGTTAAATTAACTTTAGGCAGCCTGAACAAAATGTTCTGACAAAGTCGGGGAGCGGGAAGTTTCCAATATCTGCCCACACCCCCCCGCACCCACACCCCAAGTCCGCCATTATGTCACTGTTACCATCATTCACAGGTTTTACCTATGTTGTACAGATGTAGTATTGCCTTTATCTAATAGTATTACATTGTCAATTTCTTATTCACTCATGACTTTTTGAACCTGGTTTGTAAGTATTTGATTTGTTTTCCCTCCCTCATCAGTTTCCCATTGTCATTCTGCAGGGTATTATAACGTAAATTTAAAGGATTGCCCTATAAACAAAATTTACAGTATCATGACAATATCATACTGGATATACAGTATTTAAATGTGCAAAGAATTTGGAATCCATTTATTTTAATTCCTAATTTTCATTTAATTTTGATGAGATATAACTGAATAAGGAATATATTTTGTTTGCCTAAGCAACGCGTCTTATTGATCGTGAAACTTCACGCCCCAGTGAGCACCAGCACGGTATCAGTATTTATTGCACTGCGGACACGGACCTTGTCATTTATAATCTTGCACGGCACGCGCTTCAAAGTCCCCCAAAATACTGGAGCCTATACTCAGGACGGATTCCTAATTATTTCAAGAAGTATTAAGACTCTGAGTTCACCTCGTCTCCAGGAAATTTCAATCGAATATTACTAGAAGAATGTTCTCATTGATATTCTTGATTGCTCTGGGATTTTTGCCAGTTGATGCAAATCATGTCGACCACCCAAAGGTAAGATCGCTTGCTATTTTTGTAAAACGATTACATTTTTATTTCGGTATTTAAATCTTTAAATCGTGGTTTAAACCAATATCCTCAAAATTAAATTCTATCAAACCCATGATTCTGAAAAGCATTTATTGTGGGTAGGCAAGGTTTTCCGGATTAATATCTTTTTTCTTTTAAATCAATTCTATTTGTTCTCTGTAGAAACGTAGAGAACGCGTGTATAAATAGTTTGGATTCATACAGAATATAAAACAAGGGCTTCAGTTTGGATCAGCAAAATTCATTTAATTTATTCATTTTAGTTTTTGATTTGTTTGAAAAAGAGAGAATGAAACGAGATTAAGGCAATGCATGCACTTTTTGGTCATATTATGAATTCATTTTGTTTATATAACGTATCGACTGTTGTTCTCATGCTATGTGATCGGTAATTAATAAATGTCATCAAAGGACGATAACTGGGGACAAAGTGCAGGGCCGCTAGAAAACTGTACCTGTCGACTTCCGCCATTTCAAGCTGACCATAAAACGTACACCGCAGGTTTATTCAGTACTTAAATGACCAGGGATACGCAGGTCATACATTAGGCTCGTGCTCTAATCGTAAATTGGTTATGTCCTTTGATCGACATCCGGGGATTTGGTGGTAATTGGCGGTTATAATACGGACAGATAATACGTATTAAATGTATAGAGTGCACTGTCAGTGGTGGCATTCATCATTAATTATGTACCACCGTACACGATCCTGATTAAGCCATCTTAAGGTGTAAGATTCTCATAAAATACAGCGGTTAATCTCGTAAATCCCTGTAACCGAACACAAAATTTAACAGCAGGAGAAATAATGGCTACCGGGAGATACTGGAGTGGGGATCAAGTGCCTATGGCGGAGTAAGCATTCCCTGTTGACCCGTGATCATCCACTGGGAGCCCAATATTTTTATCATGCGTTCTTCAGTCTTTAGACTTAAACATCGAAGTGTTCGGATTTTTTTTTTCAAATATAGTTAGTCGTCCACTATACACGTGATAATGATAATATTAATTTAAAAAAAAATTGTTTATCCAAAAGTAAAAAAACAAATATACGACGCTTTCCATTATGACGGATTTAAACACTTTCCAATTTCAAAACTTTCTTGAACTAAATTTAAAGCAAATTTACAAGGAACCGCCCAATATGCCTGTTGAGTTTTTATGGAATTCTTTTTCTTTTGTATTCAGTAATTCCAATCCGCCCTCTACTCCTGAATGCAAAATTCCAGAAGATTTGATGTTTCGTTTATTGTTTTGTGACAATTTGGCGGGGATGAAAATAGTTCAGTAGCACGAGATTCCCAAGTACGCACTAACTTTTAGAGATAAAACACACACATTCATTAAAGTGTATTGGCTCTGATACCAGCTGGAGAAATTCCAGAGGCATCGTCTCCTCCTCCACTTATTCATAGTTATGGCATTGTTTACATACGTTATTCACAGTTATAGCATTGTTTGCATACGTCCAGAACCGAGACTGTTCCGAATGTACGGAAAGTAACTAATAAAGATGCGAGTGAACTCTATCCTGTCAAATAAACGCCATTAAATATCACAGTTTATTGTCTTCATACGCCAACGCACTCCTAGATAAATATGTCCTCAATGAAGGCAAACACGAGTTCTTTTTAACCAAACATATAATTATACATGTAGTTAATGAAGAGATTGAATTTGACAATGTAACATCAATTACACATAGTTTATTTTAAAGGGTTGGGTATTTTGTGTCGTAGTAAAAACGTTATTGTCACGACCATTTCATTCTCAACACAGTTGTCGCAGTCTTGACTTATGTGGACTATAAAAATCTGCAATGTTAGTCGCTGATTAAGTGCTATTCCTGGGAAAAAAAGAAAACATCATATATATAGAGCAATTCTCAGCCTCGGGCAACTTGTTAACATTTGTGCACGCTAATAATTAGTAATTAGCTATTCGTGTCATTGTTATTCTATACATCAGGGCTAAATCTACGTGCATATCAATTAAAATTTCTTCATGGTGTATATTTGTTTTTCATGTCTCGTTTCGAGATTTTTTCACTGACGTAGTGACGTAAGCAGTCATATGCATGAGAGAGGGGATTCACATTCGGACATTTTTGGTTAGCGGGGATTCGTTACCAGGCACACGGCCTCCAATTTATGGTCATATCAAAATATAGATAGATAAAGAAATAAACAAAATTAAATAAATAAATGAATAAAACAAATAAATAAATACTACTAAATAAAACATTGGCTGAATTATCAGTTGGTTTAAACCCAGGGACGGAAGTGTTAGACATTTTTGTGCTTCTCAGTTTCTCAGTAGCGGTCAAACCACAGACCAACTGACCACAGATGTGGCTTCCTGGACAGTGGTGACCAGCTTGTGGTCAGTGATTCATAGTTCCTCTTAGTGCGAGCCACCAAATAGGGTCAATATATTGGTACATAACCGCGAAGGGGATGCTCGGCTTCACTAATTTAGTTTACTTTAACTCCTCTGTTGTTTTATTTAATAGACGATCGGTATTATATTGATTTATCGTCGTAAAAAAATGACCAGAAATACTAACTAAACCTTACAGACATGCACTGCAATCCTATAACAGTCCCCACCTTACACGTCAAATATATTGACATCTAAACAAACAAAACAAGGCGCATAGCGTTGTCTCCAATATGACAATCAAATCAATTACCTTTCCTATAATTAGCTTTTCTCTCCATATTTTTTGCAATAAACAATATAGATAGTCATAAACAATTGAATGCTGATAACGATAGTATGGCGTTTTAATGTCCTCTTTCATAAAGGTGATTTTCTCGTGTGGAAGATCTGTTTTTCTACGGAATTAGAGATATCCGTGTTCGTGTGAGTTATTTCATATCGCCAAATTACTTTTCCATCATCTTATGACAAAAGGCCGCAGGTACACTTTGAATTCGTGGTACAACATACCTATGTCAGTATTTTGTGGGTTCATTGTACTGAAATAGTTTAATGATCGGGATTTAAGACTAACAACCTTACTGACAGTTCATTGATAGTCCATTCTAGTATTTCCAAACAATATGGATTATCCTTTGTCCTATAAAATCAATTAACGCAGGAATATATTTTTTTTTTACCAAACTATACGTGTTTCGAGTTCCTAATGTTTTGTTTTATTCCCACAGGTAATCCGTGCGCCCAGTAACAATGGACACAACACAAAACAACCCCCTTTATTTCCGGTCATTCATATGGATATTAACAACCTAAAACCACTCCCGGCATTCGATGAACCGATCGACCAAATCCGAAAAAGGATAAGCAAGCATAACAGAAATCAGCTCGGCCACTCACCACTCCATGGCCAGAGTCCTGCGTCTCTGATGAAAAGCAACAACATCCCTATACAAACTAATCCCAGTGGTCATCAACTTCCGGTTGCTAACCATGCGTCTGTACCAGGGAATATTCGACCACCAGCGGTGATCAATTCGGCCTCTCAATTCATTCCCCACCATCCTGTTGTACAATCACAGAACGGTCCAAATATGCTGCAACAGGTTAATAACGGTTTGCAAACAGTTAATCACCCTGTCAATAACCCTGCAACTCGGGTGCAGCAAGGCAATAAAGGTCCCATTTTCCATCCACCAATGGTCATGACCCCAGGGATGAGTGGTAAAAATCGCGTAAATCCACGTGTTGTGATTCAGACCCCACCACGAGCACAGTCCCGCCAGGTCCCTAACCAACCATCCCTCATCAACGTTCAGTCGATTCCGCTAACGATGAATCAGATTCCTTTCCACGCACTTCAAAATCAGGGCCAGGCTATACCAATGTTAGGTATGAATACAATTCAAAATCAACCCATGCTGATGTTCCAGAGACCAATTCTACTAAATTCTATTCCACAAAATGTTCAGTTTATCCAGAATCCCATCAACAACGCGCAGTCCTTGGTGAGACCTATGAATTTACAAGCCCCTGTTGCTCAAAACAACCAAATTTCCCTTCCACAATTAGTGTTTGCTAACGGAGTCCTCAACCGACTAACGCCGATACAGAATCCTGGCGCAGTGGCATCCCAACCCAACATGTTATTTTCGACAGTTGCAAAAGCTGAGAAACCAAAACAAGCGATAAGGAAGTCAGGCGGAAGCAATACAAAGAAACCCAGAATTCCACAAATAGTTGTCCACCAATCAGGAAGCAGTTTCAAAGCACCGAAGATTTTAGTGAAGAGCACAAATGCCGTAAGTTCAAAGTCACCAAACAAAATTCCAGCCAAACAGACCCGAGATTCCAAAACAACAACAAATAACATTAACCTATCAACGGCATTGAAAAAGAATACTGCTTTGACATCGGTGAACAAATCTTTGATGAAATTGGTCCTTGATAAACTCAAACTCACAACAAAGGACATGCTTCAGGGACGAATAAACAACAGGATTTCCGGGAATACGCAGTCGAATGTCCCCTCACCGAAGAAACATGTTGTCAACACAGACACGAGAATTTCAAATTCTCCAATACGTTTGATAGGAAACACTGCAAGTAACCGTGCAGTACTCAGCGGGTTCCCTGCATCTTTAGACCCAAAGCGAGTCTCCGTTTCATTCAAGCCATCTTCTGGGAAGAAAGTAATCTCACCAAAACCTACGAATATTCCAAGAACGATTGAAATCGTGCATCAGAATTTGAATCGAACGATGCCAAACAACATGACACTGGAACCATTCACGGCAACCACACACAAGAAGAATGGGAAAATGAGCATTACGTTAACATCTAAGCATACCGGAAACCGTCCTATCGTCATTGAGGCAGCCACTGGTAACATCCTTGTATCCCATATAAAGGGCCCTGATGGAAATGCACAATTTGTCATTCAACATGCACGTGAAACAACAACTAACCCAACTTCATCAACGACACCAGCAACGACGGAAGAAGTCGAAATCGAGGCTGAAGATATTATTACTTCTACTACTTCTACAACATCCAGTACTTCAACAACTGTACAACCTTCAACGGTTCCAGGTTCTAATGTCGTGACGTCAGCGACACCCAATCACATGACTGGTTGACCTGACGGAGGGAAATTCAAATCTGTGAAAATCCTCAAAAATAACACTTTCTGTCTCCACAACTGATTTGGATGTCGCGAGACAAGAAAATGAGTCGCTGTACGTGGCTACACACAAAGTCTCATTTGATACAGAAACCGGTGAGGACAATGTTCCCAAGACGAGCTATCCACGACAATTCAACTCTGAGGAATTTGTCAGGACGGGGAAAGATTGGATCTTGAAGAGCAACTTCCATCAGCAAGACCCATCCCGACAGAAGTTGGACAATTACAAAATCCAGACACGGTCGAGATGTTTGATTTGATAGCATGTGCGAAAACTTGTGTGCTGAATTTGCTTTAAATGATTGCTTGTTGACGATGGTATGAAAAGGTTAAGTGCATTTTAGGAGCATGTATTGTAAATCAGATGTTTAAAGCTTTGCGAGACGTGAAGATGTATTGTAAAAGAGTGTTGTGTACCTGACAATGCGCTTCTGTCATAGAATGGTAGTTCTAGTATCCTCATTACCTATAACTATAAAAGAACATACAGAAAACAAAAAAGATTATGGCTTTAAAAATGATATGATCAGTATTTTTTCTCTCAGATACCCGGACAATTGTCTATTTTCTAAATATCCCTTTACGTCATAAATCATACCCACATTCTAAAATGTTAAAAGTTATATCGAAGCCAACATTAAAAAAATGTATATTCATGGATTCGACATGTTGTATCGTTTCTAACCCCTCCCCCATGCAAAACAAACTTTGTCGCTAAGTTTAACAGGAAGATCCTGAATTGTGTTAAATGTCAGAAAACACTGAGTCACACATCAAAATTCCGTATAAAGTGTGCGGTGCTCCGCGTATCTTATCCCATGACTAACCCTTGGCCTGGCGAGCGACAGCTGACAGGAATACAATGATCTCATTACTCTGCTGAATTTCTAACGACCCCTGTCTTCCTTGTAGCTTCGGTCTGCAATCAGCGAGTTTTTTACGAGCTGTCAATAGTTCGGTTTTAGCTATTTTTATTGCGGAACGTCAGATGTTTTCGGTGTAGGTTTTTGCTTTTATTGTCTCGTTTCGCAAGGAAGTTGTCATTAAAACATTCTGCATTCTCATTTCATGGAGAATATGATGATGGCCGCAGATCGCTTTTAATTAAAGAAAGAGGCTGCTACACAGTCGCCCGTGCCTGCATTGTATGACGTAAATGACTGACCGCTTCTGTTTTTCTAAGTCCTATAATTGCTTAAATACAGCGCATGTCGCATGAACTGCAACAAAGCAATTATCTCAGTTTCTACTGACAATGCCATATATTCTTTATTTACATTGGTTAAATTTTTCTTATTCCATTTATTCTTTATTCAAATTGGTTAGATTATTCTATTTCCGTTTCTTCTTTATTCCCATTGGCTAAAGTGTTTTAATTTTATTTACTCTTTATTCCCATTGGTTGAAATGTTTTAATGTCATATATTCTTCATCCCCATTGGCTAATATGCTTCAATTTCATATATTATTTATTTTCATTGGTTAAAATGTTTTAAATTTTGCATTTATTGAACGACACGGTTAAATCCACGCCACAGATTGTGCAAAATATTTTTATTACAAAATATGTTATTGAATCTTAGAATTAGGGTAAACTTGGTTAATAGTGCATGCATTAATATTAGCTTTTATAGTTTATTTAATGGCTTTTCGACATTATATGTGGGCTCAAGTTTTGCATTTTAAATCCGAAAAAAACCCCGCTAAAACAGAATTTGTATTACATGTCTGTAACATTCACCCATGATCTGCTTGTGTACAACAAATGAAAAACAAAAACAAAGACATTTAAATATTTCGCTGTGATCAACTATAATAGTGCGATTTGTTAGTCTTTTTAAAATACTTAAATGGAAACTTATGATTTTAAAATAAGAATATACTCTAACCATTACATGGTCATTAAGGATACAACATAACGCTTTGTGAGCAGTTTTCATCATTTGTTGATCATCTCAGAGTCTATGAAGTATAAAATAAGACATTCTCTGTAATGGCTACCACACATTCTGTAAGGCAAGAAGTACGCATGTCAAGCAATAGGTCCCTTGTTACTATGTAACATATGTGTTGTGTGAATGTTTATTGCATGTTTTTTTCTTGTTACATACAAACTACAAATTATGTTCATATTTAATAAAATATTCTAATTAATTTATATCCGTTTTCTTTTTTATGTGGGATGGGGTGAGACGATATAGAATGGGATGGATTTTTTTTAACGTGGGATGGGATGGATTTTTTACGTGGGATGGGATGGATTTTTTACGTGGGATGAGATGGAGTTTTTACGTGGGATGGGATGGAGTTTTTACGTGGGACGGTGTGGAATGGAGAGGCGTTGAGAATCAGTAGCACTCACGACATATCGTACACAGTGTGCACATAAAAAAGGTCATTTGGTGACTTTCCACGCCCATCAATACCCGCGTTGAGCTTGGCTTCATGTGATTTATATGTAAAATTGAGAAATGAAGGCCAGTGTCTTGAAAATACATGGAGGATAACTGCGATGCTTCACATCCAAATACACCAGCGCTACATGGTACATTGTACGTAAACATGTATCCCTGCGCTAGATGGTACCTAAACATGTATTCCTGCACTACATAGTACGAAAACATGTATTCCTACACTACATGGTACGCAAACATGTATTCCTAAGCTACATGGTACACAAACATGTATTCATACGCAAATCTTTGCATTTCACACCCCGTGTATGTCCAAAACTGAGAGGTAATTGCACACATATACATGTATGTAACACACTGATTTGACTACGAATTGCTCCGTTTACCTGATCAAGACTATGGGCTCACGAAGAGTGTGACAGGTCAGCATGGGATGCTTATTCCTCCTAGGCACCTGATCCCACCTCTGATGTGTCCAGGGGTCCGTGTTTGCCCAACTCTTGTTTTGTAATCTATTTGGGACTTACGAGATTGATCGTTGTTCGTTATATTTGCCTTTACATGCAGCCATATATGATGAATACATTATATATTCAATTCATACTACATCAAATTCAATGAAGTTAAAACATAGTGTTACATGTAAATGGTTATTTATCCTCATTTACGGGTTAATTCTAAGTCAAAATCAGCGTAAAAAGAGTGGCTTAACAATTGGTATAAAACACATCAGATAGCATTTGACCCAATGGGAGATTGTATTGGCAAATTTGCAAAATGCTGACCTTAATTTCGACTGTTGAATACCTTGTAACAGCAACTTTTTTGCTAGTAGCCATCCTCGATTCAAAAAGTGATCATACGCAGAACAAGCTTTTGCGTACCAAATAGGTTGAGAAACACAAACACCAAGTGATGTTGGAATTTTGCAACATAAATGTGGGAAGTTGACGATGGAGAAGCTAAAATCGCCCCGTTTGGCATACAGAGAACTTGGTAGTTTGCCGTTAACGTCTATGTTTAACAAAATATCGAAGTACGGGGCAGATATCGACGACTCTGTTGTGACATGTAATTCTGTAATATATATCGATTTGACTTATGAATGGACATTATTATTATGGATGGATAAAACGTCGTCAATGTCACTAAATGTCGAGTTTAAGGCATCAGCTAGATATTGTTTTCTCCTGTAGAAGCTTCTAAATGATGAATGTTTGGCGAAGAAAATACCATTACCTATAGAACTATTCACATTGAAGTCCAACGTTTATTTATTTGTATGATTTTATTTTCGCAATCATAGTGCGTTCGTATTCATTCGGTTTAATATTACATTCACAATACAAACAATGTGACCATTGGACCAAGCAAAGCATGGAATGCTCATTGCTGCAGAATCATAATTCAATTAAGAAAGCTACATGTACATTAGAAATCGAAATGTCCATTTGCTTTAGAATATATATCATAATAATGTATGAAATCCCCAGTCCACTGAACGCCCACAAACATCTAAATACTAAAAACGGAATAGATAAGGGTAACTATACGATCCGCATTTACGATATTCACTTTGATTAATGCGGGGAATATAACGCCACCTACCGGAAGCAGTGCATTATGACGTCACATTTAACATCGATGTTTTCTTCCAAATCCAACCATTATAGATAACAAGAATACTGTACATCTGGTTTGCAATCTAACAGACTGCTATAAATAAGCAAAATTAATCATCGAATTTAAAATTTTAGTGTTGTTGTTGTAGTTTATTAGTCAAAAGCAAATACAGCTTATAAACAAATTATGCAATGTAATAATATGTAATCATATACAGGTCAAGAAAGAATAAAAAGTGTGCTTATATATGCACATTAAGTATTTCTAATTTCAAAGGAATTCTTAATGAAATTACCCAAGTTACATAGTTCCTTTACATTTTGTGTCGATAAAAAGTTTGAATTAATTTTAAGACAGAGGGTCTGGTATAATAATACTTTTTCAAACATTTAATTCTTAAATGACTGTAGTAGGTGCATTTGAAGAAAAAATAAAATTCATCTTCTACATCCAAATACATAAAGACATAAAACGTTTTCTAATGGAACATTTTTGTATCTGCCGGTTTCAATAACTAAACAATGAAGAAGATAATCTTAAACCTACATATACACTTTTTTTATTATATACTTTCAATTTCATCTCCTCTTTTTTCCTTTAGAAGTTTGTGGGCCAATATCACACGATACATGCCCGGAAACTTTTCAGCCCGCAAGCTGACGTCATAATTGAAGAAAATTGAAATTTGATTGTGACGTCACAATAGAGCACGTTTCTTGACGCTACTGTTAAAACGTCAACAAATTTTTTAAGTTTCAAAATTTTTGTCGTGTTTTTTCAGCTCTTAGTCTGTTAAACTATTGAAAAAAGTGTTAAAAAATTTTTTTTTGTTACTTTCTAAGAATGAAATTGAAAGCATATAATAAAAAGGTTATAGGACTTTGTATGGAAAAATATGACGACCTCGTTTTTTGTCGCGAACGACCTCGCAAGCTCGGTCCGTGTACGCGCCAAAAAACTCGGTCGTCATATTTTCCCATACAAAGTCTATAACCTTATAAATACTGCATGGGTATTCTTTTTAGTTAAATAAGATTGCAAAGTAAAATGGTCAAATTTACGAAAACGTAAAAACATATAATATCGTATATTTTTTTATTTATTGATGAACTCAGGAACTCGTTCATCTACTTAGTCGTAATTACCTAATTGCTACTGGTTTTCCATTAATTATTAGCTAAAACCTAAAATAATTATACCATTTATTTGAATAATTAAGTGTTTGAATTACAAATTGCATGTCACAGAGTCGTATATTTTTGACAGTTAAGATTTCAAACTCAAATGACTATTGAATCAACTAATGAAGAAAAAATGGCGGCGTCCATATGGACGACGGAATCGTCCTTGAACGTTTCGAATTTGACGTTTGACGTTCCCTCGATATATTATATTCATACATCCTCTACATCTCTGTTTTGAGCGAAGTAATAAAAAGCATGAAAAAAATCACCCTTCGCTTGATTCTGTTTCAAGGGAAGTGAAGCAAAAATACGAAATAAATCACCTAGCTCCGCTCGATTCTCTTTCCACATGTCAACCAAAGGCGTTGTTGTCATTGTCACCCCGACATATTCTGCTAAACATGTACATCTACTGCTGATCGCCGCCATTGTGTTTCAAGCAATGTCCGACAGTAACCGTGTCAGTGTTCAGCCTATACCTGTAGCTGATTACAATAAAACGTCAGTATTGACATTTCTGTGACTTTAAATGTAGAGTTTCTGCATTAGTATTATGTAAATATAACCTGTTATTGTCGATATTTGTTCTCTTTAGATATATGTGTCTAAGTCGATTTGTTTATTAAGTCCTTGTCACGTGTCTTTAACCACGTGTTTTGTTAGTTTTTACCCCCTGGTACAAATAGGGCCGATTTTCATTGATTTATGCACCCTAAATTATATGAAGATCCCCCCTTCTTCAATTACTAATAATATCCATAGTGTAAAATATGGAGCGCCAAATTAACATAAACTCAAATAATTGAAGATAAAGATATCAATTCAATTAGTCCTTTCTTAAATTTAATTAATGCGTGCATTTCATCGCCTTTGTATAAGGAATGACTGATCTGTTTCATTGAATTAATGATATAAAGGCAAAGGTAACGAACAGTAATGGATCTCGTAAACAAAGGCTGGACAAACACGGACCCCTTGACTCACCAAAGAGCAAACTTATCAATGATTCAGTTCAAAAGAGAAATGATTGGGTTATTTTAGGTTTATCCACCCTGTGATGCCATAGGCNAAACACGGACCCCTTGACTCACCAAAGAGCAGACATACCAATGATTCAGTTCAAATGAGAAATGATTGGGTTATTTAAGATTGATCCACCCTGTGATGCCATAGGATTTTCAAAAAATCTGTATTTCATTAAACTTTGCACATGATAGAAATATATTTTCTAAAGGAATTTCATTCACTGGATATAATAAATAGTTTGGTAAACTTTTGATAGTGTAAAAAGTGCTATTCCCATAGATAATTATTTAATTATAGCGAAAAAATGTTGTCAAGGGCAATAACTCCTATGGTGGCAATTCCTCTATCTTAAGTGTATTCTATATTGATCTTCCTAATATGCACATTTACAAATAAGGAGTTTTTCTAAAGTGCTAACATTTAAAATTTGTCAATTTTATTTATTTTATTAAATCCTGTTTTACGAAAACTATTAAATATGTACAATTTTCTTATGTAAACCTATACTTCTCTTTTTGTATGTCTGACATCTTAAAAAAGGTGGCAACATACACATTTTCTTTCATATCTAATTAGGTTAAACTATAAATGAGTAGAACAAGAACGAATGTTTTAAAGGTTTAAACACATAAATTCCTTAAAATTCCTGAGGGTGGATCAATCTTAATACATTTAAAGAGACCAATACATTAATTCAATTATAGCGCGTTTTAATTTATCGGAATAATTAATGATATTGTAACAGGAAGGGAGAAAATCAGACCAGTTTATGGTCTTGAGTCCGGGATTCGAACTCGACCAAAACAAAGTTTGTAACTGAAAATTATTTTTATAAAAATTTCAGATACACTTATATATCGTTGTTAGAATGTATACTGCAGATTAAAGAAAAAAAATATTTGAGTCGCTTTTTAAGATATTAAATTATTCATGGATATTCAGATAAATATATATAATTTCTTAAAGTGTCACTCATACTGAAACTCATACAAGTTCACTATATAGTGTGTCTGCTTTATGTGCCAGTATTAGGTTACTAGTCCATGCGAATCCTGTTGACTGACAGAGGGACTAATATAATGCGTGGTAAAGTAGAATTACGACCTCAGAAATCAGCGAAAGGATGAATATTTATTAGCATGTAATAAACAGGGGACATGTTGGGGCGGATTCAAGAATTGACGTTTGGAGGTTAAGCCCATGTGATGGGCTGTTAGGGGACCTCTTTTCAAAAGATCCCGAGTGGTTCCAAGACGATATTCTGGTGTAGGCAGGGGTTGTCGGGTTGGTTGGATTGTACAGATTCTAAGTGTAATATACATCCTTTTTAATGATTTGTACTATTTTCTCTCATTTCTAATAAAACGAATTTAATGAAATGACAATAATTTAAAGGCTTTCCTGCTCTTTTAAATACAAGACTAATTTCCCCTGATGAGTGTATGCAAAATTCAAATATACATGTGTTCTCCGTCCGGGATGAGAA
>CAJDSM010026328.1:13615-25419 GCA_903981925.1 Ostrea lurida | reverse complement strand
TGGGGGGGGGGGGGGGGTATATAGGTTTCACCCTGTCTGTCTGTCCGTCTGTCTGTCCGAAATATGTTGTTGTCCGCAACTCCTCCTAAACGACTAGCAGGATTTCAGTGAAACTTTGTGTAGTGTTAGAAACATAATGGAGATGTGCATATTGTCAGGAATTTTATTTTGGACAATTTTTGTACAAGATATGAACGTTTTGGACTTAGGCATTTTCACCAATATCTACCTATGCATCAGTGGTGTGTCCGCAACTCCTCCTAGACGCACTTGCAGGATTTTTATGAAACTTCGTGGAGTGTTAGAATATATAATGGAGATGTCAAATTGTCAGGAATTTTGTTTTGAACAATTTTTGTACAAGATATGAACGTTTGGACTTAGGCATTTTTCACCAAAATACCTATGCATCAGTGCGTTGTTCGCGCCTCCTCCAAATGACTTTCAGGATTTTTATGAAACTTTGTGAAGTGTTAGAATATATAATGGGATGTGCATATTGTCAGGAATTTTATTTGGACAATTTTTGTACAAGATATGAACGTTTGGACTTAGGCATTTCCCACCAAAATACCTATGCATCAGTGCGCTGTCCGCAACTCCTCCTAACGACTTCCAGGATTTTTATGAAACTTTGTGGAGTGTTAGAATATATAATGGAGATGTGCATATTGTCAGGAATTCTATTTTTTGACAATTTTGTACAAGATATGGAACGTTGGACTTAGGCATTTTCCACCAAATACCTATACATCAGTGTGTGTGTCCGCAACTCCTCCTATAATGACTTTCATGATTTTTATGAAACTTGTGGAGTGTGTTAGATCACATAATGGAGATGTGCTCATATTGTCAGGAATTTTGTTTTGACAATTTTTGTACAAGATATGAACGTTTGGACTTAGGCATTCTTCACCAATGTATGCATTAGTGCATCGTCACAACTCCTCCTAAAGAATAATAGAATATTACCCATTGATTAGCACAACTTCTGTTATACTGAGAATATATCTGTTTGTTTCATTATGTAGTGTGGCCCGCGGGGGGTATTAGTCCGATAGGACAGTTCTAGTTATTTTAAAAGTTTGGCTTTCTGGGGAGCACACTCTCAGGTTCACAATAGGCCCCACCTTGGATCCGTCCTGATTCCAACGCATTCCTAAAAATGGGCCCTGATGATATCGAGAAGTACACAAGAAATGACATTATGCACTTCTCAGCACCTGATTTCTAAAGAGAGAGGGAGAGAAATTTAAACAACACCTTATATTGTCTGAAGTCCAAAATTTACATCTTTTATTCAATCATGGTCCTCTTTGAATAGAGTGATCTTGGGTTAATCAAATAAATTTTGCTTAAATTGATGTATTGATTTTAGAAACCCCTAGATCCACTCCTTTTTTTTTTCTGACCCTTACCTGCATGTACATACAGTTGAACACATATCTAGCTATCACCTTAAGGCATATGTCAAAGGTCTTGTAGTGTTCTTGGACTTCATTGGTCGTGTTTTTGTGAAGTTGCTTTTGGTTGGTTTTATTAATATGGTCAGTGGGCTTTTACCGCCAAGACTGAGTATTCTATTGTGTTGACTTTGAGTTAGAAAGGACCATTTTGGACGAAGACTTTGATTGAGACCTTCTACAGACATTCCCTTCTTTTTCTGAGTCCATTGTTACATAGCCATACTAACTAGATAAGTAGACTGTACACATATGTGGAAGCCTCTTCCCATAGAATGGGCTGTACTTATTATGTACTCCATCACTGTCGATCATTAAATTAATCCCTGAACCCAAACAGGAGTTATATCGTCTTTCTTGACTACCAAAAACCTGTTACATCTCTCTACAGGAGTACTGAATGTTGATACGGAATTATTTCTTCGCTTTTATTTATTACTGTAAATTTCACATAAATCCAGAAAACTATAATGTACTTCAAAAATCAAAACTTTAAAACATTTTTCTTAATCAAGGTACGATGGAGGGGTTTAATGAAGAATTTTGAATTATTATATATACACTGTGACAGAGATTCTCCACCCTGTTAGGGGCCATAAATTCGGGTCCCACTCCTAATGCAAAATAGTAGCATATTTCCAAATTTTGTTAACAAAAATTCCCAGTTCTATTCAAACATAAATTGTCTTGGTCTGTGATATTGTTGATGGGAGAATGGAATGATTCAAAGTCCAGTTATATAAAGTAAAAGGATCAATACATTAAGTTTTTTTTATTGCAATGAAAAACAAATGAAGATTTGAAGAAAATTTTTCAATGAATGAAGAAAGAAATATTCATATTTCAATGGAAATTAAAGTGTGTTGTAAGAATATATGTCTAATAACTGTGAAACATGACTGATAGATGATCATGCAGATGAATAAGCCGACCTTTTTTGGACTTGAAATATTTTTGAAGAGTTATCTGCCCTTTGTGAAGTAAGTCTAAATATGTGTGGGCGGTAAATTGCATTATATTTCAATTTGATCGTTTCGAAGAGAAAGTGTTGCAACTTTTTACCAGAATGATTGTGTGATGAAACTATAATTTTGATAAAACATGCTCCCTCATAGACTTCAATGTAAAATTCTGGTGTAAAATATATCAAACAGTAGGACTATATACAAAATTTTGAAATTGTTAAGGTGGCCACATACATCTGGGGAAAAGTTTCTCAAACAGCACGATATGATTTAATTATGAAAGATATGGTGTATATGAATAATTATACATGACGAAAAAAGGTGGAAATATGAAATTTGAATACAACAAAACTGATTTTTCAAAATTTATCGCACCAAATTGAACAAAGTCCTGGCGGATTCGAACTTCTGGGACCTGCGGTTTACCAACGATGCGGTTACCTACTGAGCTTATGAAGTTAGACAATCATATCGATCGAAACAAACGATTCACAAGCTTATTTAAATCGCATTATGTGACGTTGTGTTAATAAACTTTTAGAGTACATTGCTTTAGTGTAGTGGGACTACTTAAAGGTGGAATATAATTATGATGAACCCTTCAAATGATACATGATTACAAAAATCACGTGCCATCCTAGATAGAATGTTCTATCGTTAAAATGATACGTTGTGCCTCCGGACCCTGAGCGAAGCCTGGTCACAGTAAGATTATTCTTTTCTATGCCTATCCATTTTAGTCTAGATATGAAAAAATGGTCATTATACATTTTAATATTAGTGGGAAAGGCTTATTACAAGAATCTGTAGAGGAGGGTATAATATGTATATGTGCTTTCCATTTTCAAAATAGTACAAAAGTGGTCTGACATTACAATGTACTTTGTACAAAATCTCCAAAAATAACACCCCCCCCCCTTTTTCGATCTTTTAGGAACGACGAACATGCCTTTTCAAATTCCCAAGAATTACCACCACAACGGAAATAGTCAGACTTCACTCATCCAAATATATAAGCAGGACAATTGCCAAAATACGAACAAATTCTGAACAAATCTACTTCAAGTACTTGCAACGAAAATAATACTTAACCTAACTGGTTCGCTCGTATCGTATCACGCGAGCAAGAGACTAGTTTCTTATTCAACATTGACTTGAGAAAACCTTTTGCTAGCAATCCGTGAATTCCGGAGTATATGATATTATATTCAAAATAAAATACACCTCTCAAGAGTGTTTTTGATAAAATCTTTTTTTTTTAAGCTTTTGATAAAAAATTTAGATCTAGATAACCTGTAAATATAGCTGTTTCTGTTAGACCGTTCATATTCTATCCGGTAGCTGTTATCTGTATCAATGAGGACAGACGTATAGTGCAAATTATTAGACGTTGTAGCTCTATCCGTAGGTAGTCATGAACTTATTTATGATTATGTTATTCCTTCTCAGACGGTATCACTAGTAATCAGTGTAGGAAAAAGAAAACATCAAGATGCGAGAAATCATTTCATGTTGCAAGTGGCACAGTGCGGAAACAAATAGGCTGCAAATTTTGGGAGGAAGATATCCCTTGAACATGGAATTAGCTACGAGAGGAGAATTCGCTGGGATGATAGCGATGTTCAGACGTGGAGCGGATCAATGTATTCTTTACTTGAAGTCAAGGCGGATCTACGTCCCCGGGCATGTATGGTGGACTCGAACCATGGGACTCGGATGGTTCCATCCGAAGCGGGGCCCTACACGAGGTCATATTCAGACCAGACAATTTTGTTTTTGGACAAAACGGAGCAGGCACGTTGGGCGAAAGGCCACTAAAACCAAGCGGAAAAACTTCGTTTGCGGGGGGTATAAAAATTACCCCTTGCAAACCCTTTGGATATGTTTTGATCATACATTTTATTGAATTATTTTATTTCCAATCTAGGGCCTCATGGGACATAACATTCCACACTTATAATTTAACATTCATTTATATTGTGGCAGTCAACTCAGTTGGTAGAGCACCTGACTAGAAAATTCAGGGGCCCGGGTTCGAATCCCGGTTTGGTCCGTTGTGTTTTTTCCCTTCCTGTTACACTTGGTGCCGTTGACCACCCCTAGACTTGCAGGTGAAAGTCCTGCCAGGGGTAAAAAGAATATGGGTTGTCTTCAAGGAAGAAGACACTTTAAAAGGAGGGAGGAGTGTAGCGGTCAGCCGGGTTCGATCTCCGGTGGCCAGATAGTGCAGTTGGTAGAGCACCTGACTGGAAATTCAGGGGGCTCGGGTTCGAATCCTGGTCTGGTCCGTTGCATTTCCTGTCATACATGTGTATACTGTAAAAGGAGAATATTTAGCGCACTATCTATTTTAGCGCCTTTTGTGCAGACATACGATTGTGCTAAATTAAATTGTGCGCTAAAACGTTTTTATTGGCTTGAAATCATTGACCAAGTGGTATCGTTGCGCTAAAATAAGTTTGCGCCAGAAGGTTTTCATTGCTGATTGCGCTAAACTATGTTTGCGCCAAATATTCTCGTTTTACAGTATATATGCACAAACATAGCATGATAAGAGACAGATCCAGAATATTACTATGACCAACTAAGTATTACTATGACCTACTTTTAGTATTAACCAAGTACTGTGAATTGTATTCATCCACAGATGCTGTTCCTCAGCAGACAAGTTCTCAAGAGCAGACAACTCTGTCTAGGGTGTAGAAGATTGGTTTCGACAGAACAGGAGAATCAGACGGTAAGATATTCACGCCCGCTGAAATATTACATAGACAGTGTATTTCATCGCGGTTTGCAGTTCGTGTGATAGGAATCCGAAATCAACATCTGGGAAAATTGAGCCCACAGAAAATTTAATGATGCCACAATCAAAGAAGGTGAAGATAAATGTTTGTGTGTTTAAAAGAATCCAACAAAGAGAGATAACTGTGAAGCAACTCAGGAATGGGGTATTGGTCAATTAATGCTTAAGATGTACTTGATACAGAAATAGTGTATTGGTGAATTGATTTTTAGCTCACCTGAACCGAAGGTTCAAGTGAGCTATTCTGATCGCCTTTTGTCCGTCGTCTGTCCGTCGTCTGTCCGTTAACTTTTCACATTTTCGACTTCTTCTCAAGAACCGCTGGGCCAAATTCAACCAAACTTAGTAACATCATCCTTGGGTAAAGGGGATTCAAGTTTGTTCAAATGAAGGACCAGGCCCCCTTCAAAGGGAGATAATCACGAAAATGCAAAATAGGGTGGTGTCATTTAAAAATCTTCTTCTCAAGAACCACTGGGCCAGGAAAGCTGAAATTTATATGGAAGCTTCCTAATATAGTGGAGATTCAAGTTTGTTCAAATCATGACCCCCGGGGTACGATGGGGCCACAATAGGGGATAAAAGTTTTACATATGATTATATGGAAAAATCTTCCTTCTCAAGAACCACTGGGCCAGGAAGCTGAGATTTATATGGAAGCTTCCTGATATAGTGGGAATTCAAGTTTGTTCAAATCATGACCCCGGGGTACGATGGGGCCACAAAAGGGGATCAAGTTTTACATATTGATTGTATAGGGAAAATCTTTAAAAATCTTCTCTCAAGAACCACTGGGCCAGGAAAGCTGAAGATTTTATGTGGAAGCTTCCTGATATAGTGGAGATTCAAGTTTGTTCAAATCATGACCCCCGGGGGTACGATGGGGTCACAATTGGGATCAAAGTTTTACATATGATTATATAGGAAAAATCTTAAAAATCATCTTCTCAAAACCACTGGGCCAGGAAAAGCTGAGATTTATATGGAAGCTTCCTGATTAGTGGAGATTCAAGTTTGTTCAAATTCATGACCCCTGGGGTACGATGGGCCACAATTGGGGGTCAAAGTTTTACATATGATTATATAGGGAAAATCTTTAAAAATCTTCTTCTCAAGAACCACTGGGCCAGGAAAGTTGAGATTTATTGGAAACTTCTGATATAGTGGAGATTCAAGTTTGTTCAAATCATGACCCCTGGGGGTACTATGGGGCACAATTGGGGATCAAAGTTTTACATATGATTATATAGGGAAAATCTTTAAAAATCTTCTTCTCAAGAACCACAGAGCCAGGAAAGTTGAGATTTATATGGAAGCTTCCTGATATATAGTGGAGATTCAAGTTTGTTCAAATCATGACCCCTGGGGGTACGATGGGGCCACAATTGGGTTCAAAGTTTACATATGATTATATAGGAAAAATCTTTAAAAATCTTCTTCTCAAGAACCACTGGGCCAGGAAAGCTGAAATTTATATGGAGGCTTTCTGATATAGAGGAGATTCAAGTTTGTTCAAATCATGACCCCTGGGGGTACGATGGGCACAATAGGGGATCAAAGTTTACATATGATTATATAGGAAAAATCTTTAAAAATCTTCTTCTCAAGAACCACTGGGCCAGGAAAGCTGAGATTTTATGGAAGCTTCTGATATAGAGGAGATTCAAGTTTATTCAAATCATGACCCTAGGGGTACATGGGCCACAATTGGGGATCAAAGTTTTACATTTGAATTATATATTAAAAATCTTCTCAAGACCAAAAGACAACATTTACCTTAAAGCTTCCTGAATATAGAATGGGAGGCCAAGGTCACTCAGGTGAGCGATGTGGCCCATGGGCCTCTTGTTGTCTAATGCAGTAGATGGATTTGACTTCTCAAAAATAAATGTCTTATTGAAGTAATGTTCCTTCTCTTAAAACAGGTTAAAAACAAAAACCTGAAGTTATTGGAGGAGAATGGGTACCAGCTTAATACAGACAAACACCAGGAAGACGTGCTGGAGTGGGACCGCAGAAAGCTGGAGCTCTTCATCTACAGGCTAAGAGGAGTCTCCAAAAAAATCTACATATGCCCCTCGCTGCTTCTGTTTGTGAACGAATCTCACCATCCTGTAGGGGGTCAGTGGGACAAAGAGGAAAGACTTGCCATCAGGGAGTTCTCCGAAAATCTTCAGCGCGAGGAGTTGGAGAAGAAAATTGAAGAAGTTTACGGTCATGAGCCATTTGTTGAGGAAGTGCACCAGGCTTTTACCAAGGCTCAGAAGTACAAGAATCATATCGAGAAACTGGACGTGGTCAAGCGGTATCAATTTCAATCGAATGTCAGGATCGCAAGAATGGTGGCCACGATCAGCAAAGAGAAGCTCACTCAAAAATTGGAAAAATGGGACAAAAGTTTAAAAGAATTTTCTGCTGGGGAGGAAAGTAGTGTGGACAGTGATGACCGAGAAGTGGACGAGTTATTGGTGATGTTGTGTAAGAAACACAATTTATATCACCACTTAAAAACTGCGCGGGAAGTTATTAACATTTTGTTCAAGTTTGGATTTAAGTATCATGAAATTGCCTTAGCAGATCCTCGTATTTTCCAGATAAAATACATCGACACGTTTGTGCAAGTGTTATCAGAAATGTGCGAGAACACAAACTTGGAGTATGAAGAAATAGTTCCTTTGGTAGAAAAGTCCAGAGAAAGATTTGTCAGTAGTTTACAATTAGCTAATTATCTTGCGATCCCCAAAATGCATGTTCAGGAAGGAAGAAGATTTACATACAGATATTTATCGAAAGACCCTGGAAAGGTGACATCCAACGTGGAATTCCTTATAGAAAGCAAATTTGATCCCTATGAAATTCTGTTCTGTCTTCCAATAGTAAACTTTGACAATGATTTGGTAAGGAGAGTGTACTTGGATACAGTTACGATATTTGATTCTCGTACTGCGAGCAGCTCCCCTGCCGACAGAGTGAGTGTTCTGTGCCACATGTATCTGGAATTATCCAATCAAACATTACAACCTGTGGATCTGGATGATATCGGATCTGATGACTTTGTAAAACCCGTGGATCTGGATGATATCGGATCCGACGATTCCGTAAAACCTGGCTTGGATAAGGATGATTTGGATGACCTTGATCCGGGTTACTCACAATATAGTCATTATGATCTGTGATGTCGACCTCAGTCAGTTCTATATACCGTGATGTTGACGTCAGTCAGTTTTATATATTGTGATGTCGACCTCGGTCAGTTTTATACACTGTGATGTCGACCTCGGTCAGTTCTAATCTATACATACTGTGATGTCGACCTCTGTCAGTTCTATATACTTTGATGTTGACCTCAGTCAGTTTTATATTTTGTGTTGTTATATTCAGTAAATAATAGTCTTTATATTTTCTATATAGAGAAAACGCTCAACATAATTGATATTTGCTCCGACGGAAAATATTACCAGTCAATATTTTTTAAAATATTGACCGGCAGAGTTTTTTCCCACCTTGATTGTGACAAGAAGATTGATTTATTGTGACGTAATAAAAACGCTGCGACTACAAAGCAAATGTGACGTCACAATTAAAAAACAAGATGATGTTTTTGAAAGCAACCATGCATGGCAAGATTCTCTAGATAGCATGATCGACACCGATAGTGGACAACTATTAATGGAGAGAAATAACCCATGTTTTCTCGGTGTAATCTTGTTATGTTAATTTTCGGAGGAGCAAATATCAACTATGCTCAAGCGTTTTCTCTATATAGAGAGGATAAAGACAATTCCAAACTATTTCACGGATTAGTTTTGTTTTTCATATAACAAAACAATTATTGACTGTGTTTTCGGGCAACATTGATTATGTTAGTTTCTCAGGATGAAAATATTGCCCTCCGCTCCCCGTCGGGAAATATTTCGTCCCTTGGGACTAACATAATCAATGTTGCCCTCAACCCCAGTCAATATTTGTATAATGTCGACCTCAGTATGCACTGTGATATCGACCTACATTTCAAAATACATGTAGGTAAAGCCATATTGTACTTGATCAGAGAATTTTAGTACATGTATAATGTGAGAAACTGCTAAATGTGGTCAGAGACATATATAACAGAGATAAGTAACTTCTCCATGTCTCGTATTATCTCGCGGTCCCTATTGTTTCTGTAAAAATGCTTATCCTGATTACATATACCACCTAAATAATGAAAGATATGAAGTGCAAACCCTCCTAATACTATTACAAAAACATTGAAGATACGATAATTTTAGAAGATGGTTCACTTAAAGGTGAAATAAAAAATAAGTTTCAAAAGGCGATTACATGTCCCAAACTCGCCAAAATCCGCGAGATTTCAGGAAATGTTTATAATTTACCTAATTGTTTGTAAATAGTCAATTTGTTAATCATCAAATCAGTTCAAAATTTGTTGCATTCGATTCAAATTTATGGTAAGAATGATATAAAATTTAACCAACATTAATCTATCAAACCAATCAATAGGAATTAGCAATTTATAGGTGCGACCGTCACATATTTTAAACGGTAAACACGCCGCCATAGGAGTTGTTTAAATTATCTCTGTTATATATGTCTCTGATGTGCTTTGATGTTTTATTTTCATTCTTATTAAATTTTTAAATTAATTTGCCCACTGGAGAGAGTGTGCATTAAGATGTCCACAGAATACAGTGGGTTGTCTTATCTGAACCATACTATCAGGTAAATGTCCACTCCTAATCCCCACTGTGATTCCAAGTGGCAAGCCAGGGCTGTCACTCTCCCTGATTAAAAAAAACCGCAAACCTGATAACTGGTATAATATCGCTGAAATATTGCCTAAGTGGTGTTCAACCCATAACAATCGCTAATCGTGGCTAGCGTTGCGAATATTGAGAATATGATCTGCTTTATTATAATTATCTAGTTATTGAGAAAAGAGCTGAAGCTTCTTGATATTTTCAGAATCTAGGGACTTGTAATCACATCACATTCAGAACTCGTAATCACACACAGAACTCGTAAATCACACACACAACTCGTAATCACACACACAGAACTCATAATCAAGCACACACACAAACTCATAAATCACACCACAACTCCATATCCACACAGAATCGTAATCACACAACAACTGCGTAATCACACAACGAACATCCGACACACACCAGAAATTCTACATCACCACACAAATCAAATCACAACAGAATCGAATAACCCACACACAATCGTAATACAACACAACTCGAATACACACAGACGTATTCACACAAGACTAAAATCACACAAAACTAAATCAACACACATCGAAATCACACAACCTTCAACACAGAACACATAATAACACCCACAATATGTAATACACACAGAACTCGTAATCACACACAAACTCGTAATCACACTCACAGAATCGTTAATCACCACAGAACTGTATCAACACACAACTCATCTCAACAGAACTCATAATCACACAAGAACTCGTAACACACATTCGAATCACACAAAACTCGTATATCACACACGAACTCATAATCACAACAAAGAATTACAACAATATATCCACACACGTAAAGAACATACCAACACCGATCGTAATCACACACAGAACTCGTAATCACACACACTCATAACCAATCTAATCACACAGAATCGTAATAGACAATCAACACACAAACTCGTAATCACACACCAGAAACTCATAATCAACAAGCATGTAATCAACCCAAAACATCGTAATCACACAACAATCACAGAACTCATAATCAACACAACAACACCAGCTATAATCACACACAACTCGTAATCACACACACTAACAACAAATTCAAATACACGTTTATCAACACACGTACGAACTCAAATCACACACAGAACTCGTAATCACACACAACTCGTAAATAACAAAACTCAGTAATCAGCACCAGAACTCATATATCACCACAGAACTCGTAATCACACCACAGACTCATAATCACCACACAACTCATAATCACACACAACTCGTTAATCCCACACAACTTCGTACATCACACACGAGACTCATATTCAACCACAACTCGTAATCACAAGCCAGAACTCAATATCACACACACCCAGGAACATCTAACCACACACAATCATATCACACACGAACTCGGTAATCACACACAGAACTCGTAAAAATCATCACACAGACTCGCTAAATACAACAGAACTCGTATCACGCAGACACCGTAAATCACACACAGAACTCAGTAATCACACACAGAACTCGTAAATCACACAGAACTCATAATCACACACAGAACTCTGTATATCATACACACAGAAACTCGTAATCATACACACAACTCATATTCACACACACAACTCGTAGTCACACACACAACTCGTAATCACACACAGAACTCAATAATCAACGCACAAACTCTGCTTAAATCACACACTAGAACTCATAATCACACGACAGAACTCGTAATAACACACACAGAACTCGTAATAACACACACAACTCATAATCTCACACACAACTCGTAATCACACACAGAACTTCAATAATCACACACAACTCGTAATCACACACAACTCATA
>CAJDSM010026326.1:0-44668 GCA_903981925.1 Ostrea lurida | reverse complement strand
AAAGAAAAGGAAGATAAATTTGGGGGTTGTGTCTAAAAGTCGTCTCGGTTTCCGGTCTCGGTCTCGGTTCACTATCTAAGTCGGTCTTTCGGTCTCGGTTCAGAGAAAAAAAAGTATTACAATTTGACTTCGATGGCGATTCAAATTATTAATATGAAGTTACATGTTAAATTAATTATTAAACATTTAAAATAATTTGCTTTTACCAAAATATCAAGAAAGGGCACAGAAATCGCAAACCGAAAAGACGAAGTAAACATCATTGCTATTTTGCGGTTTCGGTTCCATTTTTTAGTCACCTGAGTAAACTCGGTGACTATTGCGATTGGTCTTCGGTCCGTGTCGTGCGTCGTCCGTTAACGAATCTGAACATCTTCTTGATAACCACCAGTCAATTTTTTCAAATTTGGTATGAAGCATTTTGGACAAGGGGCACATAAATTGTAAATTTCAGTCTCTTGCACCCTGGGGCCTTGGGGGTGGGGCAAAACTGCCCAAAAGTGACCAATTTCAAAAAAATCTTCTTCTTAACAACGACATGTTGAGGAAACCAAATGCAATAGTGATGTGAGCAGGAAGGCCTTTACCAAAAAATTGTAATTTGGTGATCCCGGGTAGGGGTTTCTGACCCCAGGGCGGGGCAAAACTTGGTACAAATAGTGTTTATATATAAAACATTTGAAAGCATCTTCTTTTATGCTATTGAATATTAATGTGAAACTAAATGGGTGTTTTTGAAATAAATAGGAAGCTTTTATCAAAAATTGGTAAAATTTCATGATCCAGGGCTAGGGTTTTATAGTATTAGGGTGGGGCCAAAATGGTCATTGTGAATGTGTAACAATTGAACATTTTAACTTCTTATTTGAATAACCACCAAGTCCAATTCTTTTAAAATTGCATGAAGCATCTTTGGGACAAGGGGCCACTTAAATGTAAATTGTCAGGTCTCTTGCACGCCCTGGGGCTTGGGGGTGTGGCAAAACTGCCCCAACAAGTGACCAATATTCAAAATCTTTCTTCTTTCCAGACCCGCACATTTTTGAGAGAACCAAATGCCTAGTAATGTAGAGCAAGAAGGCCTTTAGATTTCGATCACTGAACTTCGAGCTTGAGTATGAAAACGGCTAATAAGGCTTTATAACTTTCAGCTTATTTAGCTTCAGATTTAATTGAATAAGCTTACAAGTGTTAACGATCTGACTAACTGCGGTTTTTGGGGGAATTGCTAATTCTGTCACTTTTAATCGTTTACAATTGGTTTCAAGGATATAACATGTTTGTGAGACATCTTTTTAAAAAAGTCAATGTTAATTAAACATGATTTCCCTTCTGTTGCTATGAAGATTACTTGTATAAAAGTATCTTCTAATTGTTTTGTTGTGTCATGGTAATAAAGACTTTTGCTGATAAACACATTTCCTGCAAAAATGACGTATACAATAGATGAATAAAATAATATAAGATAAAATAACCCATTTGAAAACATCCTCTGTAGTATGTAATTGTAAGCCAGCTTTCATACATCAGAGACTTTGATTTTGTCATTGCCACAGATAAGTGCAAGGTGTTTGGTAAAATGGTGCGCATCTTTTGATGTTATTTGTAGCATCAAAAGATGCTTATGGCATTCCGACAGAGCAATGACTTGCTTATTTTGAGAACCTATGATTTATTACAGCTATAAAATCAAATATGCATTCCTCTGGTTTCTCCCAATGTTAATAGTTCAATCCGACGTGACGGAATAGTTGGATCATGATAACGATGTGTCACGGTGGAGAGCCACAAACCAGAGGAAAATCTTGTATGATATTAATCGTCATTCAAATTCTTCAACTCATGACCTCAGGGTTTGTAGTTTAACTTGTCAAAATTTATTTCATAGAATCACTAGCCCTTGGTTTTCATTCTGTGTCCATCTTATTTAAATCAATTGCTGCTTTGCCCTTCTAAGGAACAATCCATGAATTAAGAAAGGGTCTGTGTTAGTTTCAACAAAAATACAGCCAGGTTCTGGCCACTAATCTCCAAAACTTCTCTTCAAAACACGAAACAATTTGGGAATTGAATCTCTTGGGTACTAAGAGGAAAAACAAAATACCGGAAGAGTGTCATACAAATTAATGAGGGAAATATTTTTAATGAATCTACTTCTATGCAAAAATTTGTTAAGTTGAATTTTCTAACCTATACAATTCTCTTACAGGAAACACCAATTTCAACAAAACTTTTTCTGAATAAACTAAAGAATTGGTTAATTTCATTGAAAACAATATGCTGAACTCCCTTAAAAATTAATCCTTTCCTCAGTAGTCCTGTGGAACTTCATGACGTTAGAGATACTGTTATGAAATCTAAAAATAGTAAATACGAGGTATACTGCTGTTGAAGAAATTCGATACGAAGTGCCAAAATACGACTGTCTTGTAAACGTTATTCATTGTTTTTAAATACTAACATTATTCGACCTGACTGGTGTCAGTTAATTCAGCCAAAATATATACATCCTATGTAACCTCATGCAAAATCGCTCTGAAAATTGGTACACAAATCGGTGTATTTTGGACTGGTCTAAGTCTTGGTGGCGATCCGGACCCTGGATCCAGAAGACTTTAATGTAACCTTGGCGGAGGTTGTAATTTCTTATTGCTCTTGTTTTCAATATAATGCTGATATCCTCAACTACATGTATACGATGATATTGATGCTTCTCACTGTCAAAGATAACTTGAGACATTGCTACATATGTGTCAACCAATCCACCAGAAGAGCATTTCAGTCGCTGAGCCTCCACTAAAATAACACCGTGGGTATTAATAAAATGAATTCAATACGTATTACAGTTTCTATAAAATATATTGGAGAAATACGTAATTAATTAACGCTATTGCCGACGTTGGGTACATAAATTTGCTCTCTCAATAAAATAAGGGGTTGATTTGATATACCAATGTTGGTAATCTAGCGCGGAAGACTTTCCGCCCGTTTATACCTCAATCCTTCTTTTTGGGCCAAGGGCTACAAACGATGATTTACTCTCTGCAATTAACTCAGGACATTCTCAACTCATTAGCTAATTAGCCATTCAATGAAAAAAATGCCAATCATTTATTGAAGAGACCTCTGGTGTTAGCTTCTTTCGGAGTTTTCCAAACATCTTGATTGCGCACCAATTCATCTCTTAACGCAGGGTCGTATATTCGTTCATTCAAACGAACTCATTTGGTCGCCGGACCGTCCCTAATAAAGAAATGTTGTTTATAAGAGATGCCTGGCTCCTCTACACACATATTTTTGTGTTGGAATGTACAGAATGACGTTTCCCGTACTTCTTGGTTTTGCGGTTTTAGGCTGTGTTACATCAGGCCTGCCAGTAAGAGAATCAAAACAGGAACTATACCAAGGCTTACAAAAGGTGAGGATTATCTGCATATAAATTTACAAGTAGTTTGTCTTCCTATTTACCAACATAAGCTTTACGTTGACATGAGAATCTTATCATGTGATTTATGAACAAACTTGAGCAAAGAGAAACCATGATGACTGCATCAAGTTTTAATTTCAACCACTATTACCTATACCAGGTATAATAGCGCAGTGAAGTAAGATAACCTTCACGAAAGCCTTTCATGAGATAACGAATTATATTCCTCCTATTCTCCAGAACCGGGGTGTGTGTGTCCGGATTAGAATAGGTCTCCAGCATCCCCTTGCGTGTCGTAAGATTGATTGATTGATTATATATTGTTTGAAGTCCCACTCGAGAATTTCTCACTCATATGGAGACGTCACCATTGCCGGTGAAGGGCTGCAAATTTAGGCCTATGCTCGGCGCTCATGGCCTTTGAGCAGGGAGGGATCTTTATCGTGCCACACCTGCTGTGACACGGGGCCTCAGTTTTTCCGGTCTCATCCGAAGGACTGCCCCATTTAGTCGCCTCTTACGACAAGCAAGGGGGTACTAGGGACCTATTCTAACCCGATCCCCACGGGAGCGTGTCGTAAGAGACGACTGATTACCGACCGCCCCGGTCATTCGGATGAGACCGCAAAAAAAAAGAAAGATTTGTTGGTAATTCATGTATCATTTAATTTTATTTTAAGTGATATAAGAAATGAATCTTATATTTTTTCGCGTGATGCAGGTATCACCGAATTTTAGACGGTAAAACTCATCAATGCGCGAAGCGCATTGATGAAAATTTTTACCGTCTATTAAATCTCGGTGATAACCTGGCATATCACCCGAAAAAATTATAGATTTATTTCTTATCATTTAATTTTAATTACAACAACAAAATCACGTGAAATAAAATTAAATGATACCTGCATCACCCGAAAAAATGCAAGATTCATTTCTTTAATAATATAGAACTTCCAGTTCTGTTACATGTACTTGTTAATTACCTCACATTGTATACTTGTCATGGTTTCTTCCAGACGTCCAGAAATGACAATCCACACTGGCAGAAAGTCGCTGACAGCTTGTTACTGCGTTTGATGGTCGCAGTGGAGGACACAATACAGGAGTTGGGAGCTAGTCAGACAGATCTAATGGAAGTCCAAAGGAAAAGATCCCGGATCACAGCCTGTTATTTCCAAGCCATCACGTGTTACTAATCTAAGCCGGAAGTACACCTGCCCGAATGAAAGAATCAGATTATATGAAACCCATACGTATCAATTAAAAGGAATATGCATTTCTTGTCTGTTGGTTTGTTTGAATATGGGATGTTTATTGTGCTAGTTTCATTCATTCAATCTTAATTCCTCCTTTTGGAAATGAAATTAAAACAATTGGCTAACATATAGGCATATGCCTGCTGCCCGATCCCATTCACGTATTTTGTGAATAAAATTTTGTTTAAATTAAAATTGGCATCACTATGTATATACAAGGAATGAGATGATAACCAACCGGATAGTACTTTATTATGGAGCGCCAAATTAACATAAACTCAAATAATTGAAGAGATCTTTAATTATTTAAAGATATCATCTATTCAATTATTGCTCTTCTCAGTTAAATTAATGCGCGCTCGGTCATGGATTTGATGCGCTCGGTCATGGATTTGATGAATTAATGAATTAAATTGATGAGCGCAACAATTCGTTTCATGCGCGCATTAATTCGATTAAAGAAATGAATAAATCATTTAATGCGTGCATCATTAATTCAATTATTGTTCTTATTAATTCAAAGGAAGATATCTTTAATCATATACAAAACTTTTGTATAAAGAATTAATGCGCGCATTAATACTTTTAAAGAGAGCAACAATTCAGTTATTATTAACATCTTATATCTATTATTATTAACAATATTAATCCATTTGTGGGTATGTTAGATTAATTAAAGATATCCCCAATTCTACAGGTGCTCTCTTTAACAGAATTAGTGCAGTATTTATTAATGATATCATTCATTCAGTCGAAGCGAGCAATAATTGAATTATTGCGAGTATTAATTGAATTAATGATACCATTAATATCAGAGCAATAACTGAATATTCAATTAACATGCGCTTTAATTCAATAAAAGCGCGTTAATCAACTCAACAGAATAATCGATTCAATTAATGCGCGCAATTATTTAGAATTGAATATATCATTAATCTTTAACTGAATTATTGCGCATTATAAATATCTTGTATGGATAAGATAAGATAAGATAAGTTTATTCCAATTTTGGGCCCCAGAGGGCATAATAGAAGTAACAGTTCATAAAGAAAGAAATGTCCCAAAAAAGAAGTGGGAAAAGTTACAATATCATGAAATCACAACCTACATGCATATGTGGATGCAGCAACATGGGGTGTATATAATTATATAGAGATGAATGTATAATAACAATATTGTGATATATAATATATACATCAACATATAGATGACAGACTAGATACAGTTCAATTTTACAAAATCAATTCTTTTTCTGAATGTTCTAACTAAATATTCACATAGTTTTGTGGTTGCAACTTTGTCTTCATTTATCATCAACCATAGAAATTTATCCTTGTTTGATAAAGATATAAAGTTTTTATATATAATGAATGATATCTTCAATTACTTGATAATGAGTTTATACTTGAGTTTATGTTAACTTTACAGACAACACTGAATACAGATGGCATTCAAAACACAAGCTCTCGAAACCGTGTTTTGGTGGCTCAGAAAAAGAATGAGTGCGTATGTCTTATCTGTCCGTCTGTATAGTACCAGAGTTTTTTTTAACCGTGCTATACTGTAAGTGAAATCGGAGGTTTAAATGTATTAAGGATGGTTGTATCCAAGTACCGGGTATATGTACGTTCAGAGAATGGTTGTAATTAATAGCGTATATTCTTATTATCATGATTACTAATCGTACTTCCTGACGATTATGGTACATGTATACATTTACAAAGTAGTGATGATTTCTTTTCACTGATAGAATTGAATTTCAAGTGTTTTTTTTTTTTCCTGATTTCTACGAAAAATGAAGAGAATGAATGACCGATATATACCAATTTACACGAAATTTTCTAATTGTGTTGAGGTTTTGAGCATATGTGGTAGGGAATCGTACCAAATGTTATATCTTTATTGCGTCACGTGGTAGATTGGCCACTTTCTGACACCTTCTCACGGCCATTTCCACTGTCTATGTACAGAACAGTGCCGTATAGGTTGGTTGTAACCACGATGGAATGGTTGTTGCCATGGTAATGTTTTACCAACTGCAATGATAGTTGTTTTGCAAGCACTTGTGAATTGTGATGAATGTGAAACACTGATGTCCCTGGGACCGGATTTATGGCACGTCGTTAATACATCAATTCCTCATTTGAAATCATATTATCTAAAAGTGTACTACACGAATAGTTAATCGCTCCTGTAACTTATTAGTAACAATTGATACAATATTTGAATCATGTATATAGAACATTGTATAACTTATTCCAAATATAATGAATGCTACTAATGCAAAGTTGGGGAAGTGGGTGTTAAATACTGAAATCGGGTTGCCTGTAGATGGCTCTAGAGCAAATCAATTCTACCAAGAGTCACCATATCATATATATGGACTNCATCTCCATGAGTGTAACATAGATCTACTTTCCGGTGAAGTCTTTCTTTGTTCNATGCAAAGGTCAAACACACTGGAAAACAGTGGACATTGAAGTAGCAATATGGTTTTCATTTAAATTCATATTTCGAAAGGAACCACGCATTTGAAACTTTAAAGAAAGTCAGTCAGCCAGTGCTATCAGCCAAGAATGAAAGATGATAACATGAACAAAAATTCCATATTTAATTTAATGCTTAAATGCAAAATCTGAGACTTCCTATATGGGCTATGATTGTCTGATACTCAGGTGACCATTAAGGCCTGTGGGCCTCTTGTATCAATGCCGCCGTGTGGCGACTTTCATGCCTGGGCCTGTTCGCCCATATTACCACCCCCTTTTTTATTTGTACAGTATTATAGTCAACGAGTTCGGTTATATGTTAGGTTTTGTTTTATTCTGTTTAGTTAAACCATAGGAGTTTCTTATACTTTTTTTTTCTAAACCTATGGGCCTATATAAAAATAGGTTCAGTGATAAAAAAAAAAAGAAAAAAAAAAAAAAAAAAAGAAGGTATAACTGAGAAGCCCCAGTGCACAGATATAAAAGGAACTTACCATTCCCATTCGATGTCCTTGTTCTCGGCCGTCTTGAAACAGGCACTTGGCCCGGCACTTCTAATTGGATCCGTATATAGTGAGGCTTCTCCCATAGTGAGACTTCCCCCCGGAAGGAGATTTCCCCAGGGGGAAGCTTGGCTATATAGTGAGACTTCCCCTTACGTGTTCAGACTGGATTTTATTTTCAGATTTCCATCGGAACCTCCCCCCCCCTTTTTTTTTTTTTTAAAGAGGGGTGGTTATATTCCCTAACCATTAATAAGAAAACTTCTACTATATACGTGGTTAGAGAGAGATTTATCAGTATCTTTGATATATCACTTTTTTATCAATCATTCATCTACTGAATTAATTATATGAGCTTGTCAGAGTCAAGGAAAATTGTACCCTTTAGATATATCATCTATGGTTAATATTTGAAAGCAAAGAAAGACTATTCCTTTACCATTAATGAAAATTATATATTACATACACCAATTGACATATCCAATTTGAAGGTATATTTACATGGCAGATCTTCTAGGAGAAGCCTCTTGGCCGGGGGATGGTCTATTTTAGAACATCTAGGGATTCACCCCAATGCCCTCCACTAGCTATATGGGCCACACGAATGGAGCATTAACAAGCGAAGCATCCAAACCCATTGCCTCTGGGATGATCCACGCCCCCCCCCTTTTTTGTACAAGCTTGAAACCTGATCGCTGCGCATGAAAAACCCTCAATCCGTTTATATCAGCTTAGATTTTTGTATGTGTGACACTCATATTTCGGAAATATGAAGATATTTTTATGTTAACATTTTTATTGATTAACACATTTACCCCCACACACTGGTAAAAAAACCCCCAAAACATATCTCACTGATAATAATCACACAGCAGTCTTCGGACATGTGTTAGTAAACTGAATAAAAACAGTGCATAAGAGAACCCCAAAACAACACAACTGTGTCTTTATTCATCAAACATTTAATATGTAATAGATCAAAGCCAAAAATATTTATTTCCCGGAACTTAACCCAAGGGAGAACTCTGAAGCCTCACTATAAAGGGAAGACTGGCTATTTTATAGTGAGACTTCCCCCCGAAATAGGGGGAAGTCTCGCTAATAGCCAGACTTCCGGGGAAGTCTTACTATACCAGCCTCCGGGGAAGTTTCACTATTATAGCCAATCCTTCCGGGAAGTCTTCAACTATAGGGAAGTCTCGACTAAATCTAAACTCTGGGCACTTGAGGTAGCCTATTGATTCTTGAAAAGACGACTTCGCATTTAGTAATTATTCTAAAGAGATAACAGATATTTATCTATATTGTGCTAACAGCATCTTTTTATAATAAATGTATAAAACGATAAAGGATAACCCCTCCCATTTATGGTTTTTAAAGAACATCTTTGTCTCCTCAATCGACGAGTTTCCAACAGATTTGTGGTACGAAATAGCGAGTAGTTCTCGATGGATGCTCGAGTGTATCGGATGCTTCCGGGAAGTGTCGTGTACATTTCTCATAATGACGTCTCATTCATGACCGTCAGAACCATGAGATCGAAGTTTCACCTTTTTGTATTTATTCAATTTCCTAGTGCTTCTGCTGGTTTGGCAAATTCCAACGAATAGTAAGTATTCTCCAATTCCTCTTAGAAGGGTTATCAAAACGCCAAGATCTTATGGGTGCTTGTCTGCATCCAAGTGAAGTCAAGTAGTTTATGTTCTGACACTGACAGCAGCTTTGGCCTGAAAGATGAATTATGTTTTATGGTTTAGATATAAACAGATCAAATTTACAGGCCTAGGTCATAAATCTAGTAATAGTGATAAACCACCTCAACCACTGGACCATGTTTGCCCCCTTTTGTAACAGGTGATCGTTCTCGTACAATATGATTAGCTGCCACCTTTTAAAAGTTGTACCCCCACCCCTGTCTAATCTATGTCAGATATTTGTTAGTTTATGAGTATAAAACCGATGATAGATCGATTACATGATTTGTATGCTAATGCCTTTCGTCTTTGTTAAAAATCCTCATGAAGCCACTTATTACTCTCACCCAGGATTATTGAAATCTAACTGAATCATATATTATTCCAAAATATCTCTCACAGAAATCCATTTAATACTTTTAATAGAATGCAGAGAATAATATTATTAGCCTGTTATGATTAAGTCAGCGAAGCTCAAACACCAAGTTGTATACCATCCATTTTAGAATATATATCTTTTGAGTTTGAAGAGACGACACTAGACTGTTTCTTATGTGAATTATGACTTATGCATGTTTGAGTTGTCCAGAAAAACTTGTTTCGAAGTTATTACAGCTTGACATTAGCTAATTTGATTGTGAATCAATTTAGAGATGATTAGTTTTCAATGATAAGTATTTAGATCTAGTATAAAACTCATTGTGTGCGCCGAACAACGAACATATATATTATGTAATATAATTCTATATTCATTTGCCTCCATTTTATATCATCATTCATGCATCACCTTACACTCTTTTGAAAATAATAAAACAATGCTGACTCTACCCTTCTATGAAAATAAAGATTTAAATCTTTAAAGTACACTTTTTATTTAAATAATTACACCCATTGAAACATGGATGGTATTTAAAGAAAATAAATTCACATCCATGCATTTTAATTACAAAGAGGGATAATAACCGAGTGTTAGGGATACGTCTAGTGGTGACCCGTCACTGCTAGATTAGTGAAATACCTTGAAACGAAATTATCATAAATCGCAAATATCATTCTTTTTAATACATATTTTCGTATACTGTCAACTGCTGACTCCTTCAGATTAATAAACTGTGTATTTATATACTATATATAAAAATATGAAACATCATCTTCCTCTATAGTTTTCACTGTTAAACTTGATGATTTTCCGTGCCACTAGGTTATATTAGATTAATAATTGTGTACATAATCATTAGGTACTATTTTGTGGTTCGAGCAAAATGAACAGAAAATACCAAAGTGGGGTATTAAAACTTTTTAAATGAAACGAAGTACTTGATCAAGCTCACTAAGAATACCCCCGCTTACCCCAATCCCCCAAAAGGTTTAGGTAACCGTTTAAATTTGAATGAAAACCATATTGCTACTTTATTCAAGTCGGATCATAATCCTTTGACCCATTTGACCCAAATTCGTAGGTAACATCTATGACTTATGGCTAGTTCATAACCTCTGTATACATGGTGATTCTAGGTGGAATATAATGCTCTACAGACCGGAAACCAATTTGCTATTTGCTGTCAGTGAGCTTACCTTGACCCCACAGTATACTTAATATGATACTTAGTGGAAAAGATATTAATCCTCTAGAGTGTAAACTTATATGCTACTTCCATGTCCAAGCACTTGACTTTTAATCTTTGATCCCAAATCGATTGGGAACATCTCATCCCATGGCGTTGTTTATATATATTATGTGACTCTTTAGTGGAAAGGAACTTGCTTAAAAGCCTAGGTACAGTGCGCTTTGACCTTTGACCTTTGACCTCAAAATTAAATAGAACATATTCCTCTAGAGCATGGCACCATATTGCTATTTCTATTGTACGATGCGCTTGTCTTTTTGACCCCAAATTCAATAGAGGGGAACATCATTCATCCCATGGTAGTGTGTGTATGGTACTATAGGTCTTAAGGATAAACACTTTAAGTCCGGAAACCATATTGCTACTTCAATGTCTAGGCGCTTGACCTATTGACCTCACATCTCTCATCCCATGGTATACTATAACATTGATATGTTTGGACTCTATGTGGAAAGGATAACGCTTTAGATCCTGGAAAACAATGCTATGTGATTCCAATTGCACTGCCTTGACTTTACAACCCCAAAATCGATAGGAACATCTTCGTCCATGGTTAGTACATATGTTAAGTGAAATTGGGTCTGTTAAAATTGGTCTGAGGTGGATTGCCGAGTACACGCCCTTTTGCCGAAGTAAGCAACCCCAAATCTGTTCATATATACCTAACGTGCTCCGATACAATAACGGACCGTGTTTTCTGTCTCCTGGGCAATCCGATGTAATTTTGGGTGCTTTGAATATTACTGTTTTAGACAAAAAGGAATTGTCACAATAATATCTAGTGTTATTTGGTGAAAAAAACACTTCATTGGCGCCTTGCGAGCAGGTTTTCATCGCGTCTGTTTTGACCGAGGTCAGCGGCGGTCACTGGGCACCCGCGGGTCCGCCATAATCGGTTTTGTTAGAATTTTGTAATTTGATATTTTGAGTCATTTTACGTAATTTGTATTTGTTTTAGATTGCGTTGGTTCGGTGTCCTTTGTTGTCATTATTAACTTCACGTGTTAGGATTTTACTGTTGTGCTGTGGGGCGACATGAGTGAAAACAGTGGTCTTTGGTCGGTAGGGAGTCGTTGTTGTGGAGTGCATGGGCGTCCGGGGGGGGGGGGCAGAGGGCTGGCCAGGTGCTTAGAGGGGCGAAATGCAGGGCAAAGTGGGACTCGATCGCGCTACAAGGTTTTACCAGCGTTTGGTTCTTTTACACCATTTAGGCCGCCCGTGTATAGTACCCCGGAAGTGCGTACGGGAATGCAGATATCCCTACGGGGAAGTAGATATGTCCTTGGACCCAGGGGGTACTCGAATCTTGCTGTGGAGGTCCATAGTGGGGATAACAGGGCACAACTGATTTAGGGCTAAATCCAGGTGCACACCACGAATGGGGGAAATGTCATGGCCGAGTCCTTGAGGCCATGCAGACAATGCAAACCCAAATGACCGCCCAAGTAGCACACCGTAACACAGTTGATTGCGGTTGTTGGCTTCCTTGGAGGGGATAGAAGCATCCAGGCCACAGCACCCAGGAAGGACATGGGAAAGATAGAGCCCCCAGGGATGTGTAGGACACAGCCCCCAGTTAGTGAATTATGAAGCCGGCATGTCTAATACGTAGTATACCAAGTGACACTCGATCGCCCACTCCAGACCAGAGTGGGGACTTTTATCCAGGGGGGTATGTCTGAGCAGCTGATCCCAGGGGAGCCACTATGAGTTAATTCACAACGTACTGAAGCCCAGTAATGGTATCGCTCCCATTCAGAGGAAGTGGTCAAGCAGTGCGATAAGTCCCTCAAGTTGCATAGCGTAGGGTTCTCAGTACCAGAAGTAAGGGAAGTGCTGGTCGACCACTGTCTTTTATAGCAATGAACGTTTGCAATCTAAGTGGGTGGAGAGGGTATCCAGCAGGTGTGGAAGATATGGTTATCGGAATGGCCCCGGGAGCCCAAGTCAATTGTACATTCAGTAGGGAGAGTCATATGGTAACCGACCATGTAGATACCACAAGGTGCCCCGGCGGTCCAGCTTATCAAATAGGCATGGTCTCCATTTGCCCAATCTTGGAAGTGAGAGTGGTGTCACTAGGTCTTCCCGAAAGTTTCGGCTTCGTCATTCATGTTCACTAGGTAAATAGCTCGTCAAGTCAGGTCGTAACATTCCATGAAGCTAAGATTCTCCAGTACAAATGGTAGTTTGAATGGGACTGTTCTATGCAAGTTTTTTAGGACAATTGGCTAGTACTAGGACTGAATGATGACGACTGCTTTAGCCTTGAGGTGTCAGTAGAGGACGCCCTCCTTACTTCCATATTCTCTCCTCCCGCGGGCAGAGAAGACGTAGGAAATAGCTTCCGATTCGAGCACGATTCGTAAGGTACATTGCAGCCGCGATCGCAGGTTTGTTTAGTTCTATGACCATCAGAACTTGACGAAAGCTGTAGAACAAGGGTCAACGAGTTATTGAAACCGCGCAGCTGCTCTTGGAGGTCGCGTCCCTGGTTCAGGTTTTCAGGACAGGCAGTCCTTACGTTTTGCATGGGATGCCAGGATATTCGCGCACGGTAGAAGGTTGATCGATAGTCCCGCCCATGTCTCTTGATTGAGGCTGTCCGTGTGTTAAGACTTATCAGCTAACCGTCGTGCCTTCACCCGCGTCGAAGGGGGGGCACGCTGTGTATAAGAACCCATCGTCTGGGAAGAAGACATCTAGCTCCCTCGCCTCTCGCCACAGAGAGAGCAACCGAGCTAGATTATCCAGAGCGCCCCAGACACGACCAGTTCATTAGTTAGGTCCCATCCGAGATGGAGGATAAAGTCCCCGAGCGAGAACAGGGGGTTTTCTTCCCCACCGAGTCAGACCGTCGCCTCATCGGGGAAGTGCTATGGTGTCACCGCCTGGACATTTTCGTCGCACGTCCAAAGGTCCAGGACCAAGATCAGATAACCCTTCCCATCTATCAAAAGGACACAGACACAAAGCCATGTGAGTTCAAAAAGCCCGCCTAACTGTGCGGAAGCAGCAACAGGGCATACCCTCATAAGGTCTTGGAGCCATGGAGCTATGGCGAAAGAGCGTGGCGATTCCAGTTAAGATAATGGGGTCAAACATATCTGCTGTTGTTGATACTGCAGCAGAGATCACTATACTGTCTGATGTCTGTTTTATGGTGTATGCCCCTCGCCCTAAGGTAATGTCAAATGTGATTTTAACTGGCAGGGGTGGGCCAACCATGTCAGGGTCTCTAGGGCCAGTACACAGTTAGAGATAGTGGTGTGTGAGTCGAGAACATGTGTAATATGTAGCCCCATTACAGGAATGATATGCTCCTAGGCGAATTGACTTTTTGCAGAATTATGGGGTGAAGATTAACACTGTGGGCCGGGAGGAAATTAACAGTAGGTTAATAGTGAACCAGTGCAGGTTATGCACAAAAGTGGGGTAAGGTTCGGTGAAGCAGTTGTCGGTCCGCAGGTGCGCTTGCCTCCTTTTCGTGGGAGTCGTGAATGCTCAGTGTCAAAGGGAGCTACCCGACTTCATCCTCACCAGTAGATAATTTTCCTCCAGGGGTACTCCCATCACGCTCCTTTCAATAAGTCTGGGAGTTGTGGACGGTAACTCTTGTCTTATCAATATGTTCGTCGCGCGAGTCATGTGTTTTTTAAAGCCGGGCGGAGTTGCAGTCGCTGACCTTGCATCAAAGTTGAACGTGAACCTGAACCGTGCGACAGCGTGGGGGTCGGGATAATGCGGTTCCTTAAGCAAACACATCCCAGGGGTTGCTGGAGGATGTACCGCAAAAACATGCACCGTCTGGACGTGCGCGTAAGCGGTGAGACTCCTGACGAGTTCGCAGACGTTATTGGCAACTAGTGACCTTAATTTAGGAATTTCGTCTGCATTGGAAGACAAAAATGACACGGATGCGCGGGCAGTAAACAGCGAATGCGCGCACACCAACCGTCTTCCAGGAAGAGAAGCATTTAGATAAGATTTAGCTGCCGGGGTAGGAATTCGCCATCCAACTTGGACTTGGCATCGGGCCCCGTCCTAGTTAAAAAAAAGATGGTCTGGCAGGTGGTGCGGACTACCGGCATTTTTAAATAAAGTGCCATCAAATGCACTTATTCCGCTTCCGCTCATCGAGGAGTGTTTATACTCTAGCGGGTAACCAATGGTTCTCTAAGTTAGATCGGCCCATTGGCAGATTAAGGTCCACCCCGATGACAGTAAGATGACATTAAGAAAACGGCTTTCATAACAAATGTCTTCGAGTTCACGCCATGGGTTTGGTTATGCAAGCCCCTGCGACTTTGCGCGAGCCATCAATTTGCGGTCCTTAACCGCCTAAACTGGCAAAGTCGCCTTGGCCTTCTTAGATGATTGTGCTCATCCTAGGTTCTACGCCAAAAGCACCTCGACAAACCTGCGCCAGGTGTTGAACGATCCAGCCAGTATTGGGTTGAAGTTCAAAGCCCAAGAAAATGTGAATTGTTCGGCAAAGCGTTTGAGTTCCTGGTGTCGCTTCTGTTAGCGTCAACGGCCGTTGGATGGGTATCAATATTATAGACACGTGAGGGACTGGCCGATTCCGCAGAATGCCAAGCGCTGTCGAAAGATTCTTGGGTTTTGCCAAAATTATCACAGGAATTTCGTAGCTCGTTGCTCTGAGACGCGCACCATCTTACGCCGTGACTGGCAACACCCTCAGCTGGAAGGAGAAACAGCCAACAGTTCTTTCGATCCTCTAGTTGAACGACTAACAGTCCGCCTGTGCTAGCAATTCCGTCGACACGATGGTTAATTTAATTTCCTCGAACGGAGGTCGGACTTTCGCCCATTGCGGGGAGCTGAGCCCAATCCAGAACGCCAAGAATGAGGACACATCGCGTACGCCAGCGCTGTGCTCTCGCGAACAACGCCGTTATGCACAACTCGCAAGAACACTTTCGTCGTAAAGTTAGGCGAAGTTTACTTGTTGACGAACAGGGCGACCATGTTTGACCTGTGCTGCGTAAATTTTCGTCCCCGGAGGTCAGATCGCACGTTGGCTCGAGGAACTGAGTCAATAATGACATGACTATGTGCATCCGCCCTGGTAAAAAAACTGTCAATGCAGACGCCTCCTTCAGGGAGTGTTCCAGCCCTGCAAGCCACCGGGTAAGTCGTCCGCCATGAGAGAATTTGCCCTGCGGAGAGGCTGTCGCTATTGTCGTCGGGCCACACGAGCGATGGCCAGGATTTAAGAGGAGGGGACATTATACCGTTTGACCTCATTGGTTTGGCCGAAGAAGGGGGAAGGCAAAACGGCTGCCTTCTCGTGTCAAGAAAGCGACGTTGAGTAAATTTCGGCGCTACGACAGCTTCTGGCACTCCGGGCCTTTAGATGATGATGACCTAGATTCGTCTCCCGGCCATCTGCCGAGGGTATCAATGAGCTTGTATTCCAAGCGGGTCTGTTAGAACCTCAGTAAGAACGGATTCACTTGTACCGTGCGGACAGCTATTCAGTGACAGAATGACTCCACAGGAGCGGGGATGTGCTGGGTGGCATACTGCTGTCCTCTACTATGTGCAGAGAGATAGCACAGAGCCAGCGCGACGAGCCGACGTTTGCTTATTAACATTTTAGAAGTCTGGAAATGCCTCTCAGAAATACCTGATTTTGATGGCCCGAAGGCAAAATGTTACTTCCTGGAAAAGGGGTCAATTCAAGGTATATAGTAATGGAGTATAACATGGAGGGAGGATTCCTCAGGGTCTGATAGGCTCCTGGTTCCCAGGGGACTTCGAGAAGAGGTGTTAGCTGAGTGGCTATCGACATTCCTAGTGTTAGGGCATAATGGGGTGCAAAGAACTAAATTAAGGGCTAGGGAGAATTTTTCTATTGGTGGTGGGATGGGCGGGATAGTGTTGTAGGAAGCTGATGGTGTCCTTACTGTGAACCTGTTTGTCGAAGATAACGCGCGGACCCTTTACCCCCTAAAGCAGAGCTAAGAGCTACCAAGTTGTAGTCCCATGGAAAGAAGCATTATAGGATTCTTGGGCCCTCTCCTCTGCACTGAAGCAGGAAATGAGATATCACTGGGTGATAGTATTTCACCAAAGTGGTTTGATGTGTTATGCCCCATCCCACGCGGCTAGAAGCAACCGGGCGCGTGCTGCTATAAACTTGTAATTTTTCGTAACGGTTTGGTACCCGTTTGAAAGTATTTATCTGACCATACGGTCGGAAACTTTGAGAGCGAACTGTTCCGAAAAGTTGCGATTTACTTCAGATCTCCACAAGTCGCGTACACCCCGTTAGGCCTTCAGGAAATGGCCAGTGTAAGAGCGGTATAGACCGCACTTTGAAGATGAGAGTGCGTGGGTTCAGTGGACAACCAAGTAAACACGTGGATAAGAGCTTGGGGCCTAGCGGGTTCATATGGCGCTCAGCTGTCAATAGACAGACAGGGTACACCCCTAATATAATTGAATGCTGTGGGCGTGGAGGTAAAATAACCCTGCGACCCTTAGGGTTTTAGCACTGCCCAGGGGCAAGGATTACGAAGTGGGGGTTAGGGGGGATAGCGAGTGGCATAACGTAGCTGGGTCTTAGAAAAGACACTCATAGGTGGCGCACGATTTTGGAGTAGCAAGAGAAAGAAATTGCGTGCCGTGCGGTTCAAAAGTCGATTGAAAAGGACTATGACGCTTCAACTGCGAGCTAGGGAGTATAAGGTGGCGATTGGTCTATTGGCCGCCGCAATCCGAGTAAATGTAAGAGTGCAATTAGTTTTGAGTTTAGGCCCGGAATAGTCCGATCACAGTTCAAGTCAGACACTGTGATGCTGATCCGCACCCGCCGAGCACATTAAATATCATGACTACACAAAACTGGAGCCTGTATCTCGAAGCTTCCTAAGTGGATTCAGACAACCCAAGCGCAATTCTTCGACCGCTGCGTGCCAATAACAACTTGCAAACACTACGTCCCGCGTAAGCGGCAGATAAATCGCAGAACAGTCGATATAGCAATTGCCCGTAATCTCGGGAACCCGCAGCGTACGTGGGCAAAAATCTCTGGAAACAAAACGGGGTCGGATTGAGAGGCTGCCAGGGCAGAAAGATCTGCCAAGCGGGCGAAAGTAAGTATTGCCTGTGCAAAGTCGACAAGGCCAGTTGTGTCTCGTGTACAGTGTGATAACCTGCTAGGACTGGTTTCACCCAAATGTGTGGTGAGACCATTGAAACATGTCAAAAACAGCCCCAACTTACAACGTACCGACTGCACTCTCGGCCCTCGAGTCTCGCCGTACGGGTGGACGTGAAATGTGGTGTGTGGATCATATCCAAGTGTCGCGTAGGCGAGTCGTGGTTGACAGGTGAGATTGTGCAGGTACCACGATGTCGAATGACTGAACTAGGGAGAACGACCCTGTCGGGCATTGCAGGGGGCGTAAATTTGAATGAGTTTGTGTGAGGGGTGTGGACTCCTGCATGGCTCATGAGGCCCCTGGGTGCGGGAGTCGGGTTGACACTGCGGTCGCACTTCGACAGTTGAGTGGGACGGAATTCGCGGATGGAACCCGGGTATCCAATGTTCCTGAGGCGATTCCTTCTGATGAACCTGGATGTCGCGTACCTTGTGATTGTTTTTGCGTCGATAGTTCCATTCATGATAATTGTATATGATGGAAGTAATTTGATTTTTGTGTGTGTTTTTGGACACTTGGTAGGACAGTTGGATCGGGGTCAATGATAAAACTAGAGTTAGGAAAGGGTTTTCGGATTGGACATTCCTCCTTCAAAATGGGGGGGGGATGTAGTTGAATTGGGTCTGTTAAAATTGTCTGGGGGCGATTGTCCGGGTTACCAGCCCTTTTGCCGGAAGTAAGCACCCAAAACTGTCATATATACCGTGCGTCCGATACAGAACGGACGCTGTTCTTCTGTTCTGGGGAATCCGATGTTAATTTTTGGGTGCTTTGTAATATTATACTTGTTTAGACAAGAAAGGACTTGTCACAAATAATATTTAGTGTTTATTTGGGGGGAAAAACACTTCACATAGTCCATATGTATAATATGGTGACTCTAGGTGGAAAGGATAACAATTTAGAGCCCGGAAACCATTGCGTCTACAGACGGACGAACGGATGGAATGACGGACAACCTGATTCCAGTAACACCCCCCCCCCCAACACCCCGTGTTGCGGGGATATAACTAATTTTGATGGAGAGCGTCTGACAGTGAGCCTCACAATTAAAAAAAAAATCAATATAAATAAAGTCTTTACATCCCGAAATTACTCAGGGGGGAACATTAATGTTGAACGTTTTCGAAAGTAAATCTTAAATTAATTTTCAATAAAAGAATTATGTCTTTGATTGAACAGGTGTTTTTTTTTTTCACCCGTATTGGGACAGTTGCAGCAAGTTACCGCGCTCAGTGCCCATTTCCGCAAAAGTTAATAAGGTTTAACAGACAGCTAACATCTAGTTAATTAATGCGTATATAAATGTAAAAAAATATGACAATTTATAGTTACACTAGCTGGAACGAACCCGAGTCCTTGGCCGTCGAAGTAAAAACGTGCACCTACCGGAATACTAACATTCTGTTTCAAGGTCATTTCCGACAAGCCAGTTACTTGAAATAATGTTTGGCTAAGTAAATAGTCGTTACACGTTTTGAACTAAAAATGTTCAAATTTTAGATTTTCATTTGTAGTGTTTACAATGCTCATTTATGGTATTTCTAATGGTCAGCAAAAATGTGAACGTCATTTGTTGAGTTTCAAGTGAGATACAGCACTTACAATGTAAACAAGGCAAGAGCCATGTTTTTGTTTACCTATTTCGCATTCAACGCCACTTTGCTAGAGTCATGGACCTTAGAGATGGAGAGAAGGTGTCTTACAATATTTACTAGTAATTTATCTTTTATCATAATTATTGCTAACTCCATTCACGTTTCTGTTTTCAGCGATGACTATGACGTTAATCTCTCAAATGAATTAAAATCAGACGAGAAAAGAAACTCCAACTCTGGAAATCTCGGTAGGTTTCAGTCAAAGATGCACATTACATGTAATTTGTACCAGAAAATGCAATATAGATTCCTACTTCAGCTGCATGGCAGGAGTAATTCTGGCTAAAGATGCCAAGTACTATGGTTTGAATGGAAAGTTTTCATCAAAATCTGCCGATTAATGTTCGTCAACAAAATACATATACATGTACATGGTATTTCCCTTTGCCATATTTTATATTAATACTGCTAGTAGGAGGCTTTAACGAAAGGTGAATAACTCTTTAATAATAGGTGAACTATTGCAATACGTCGGTTTCGAGGTACGTACGAGTAATTTTCGTACATAGTAAGGCGCGAAGGAATGTTTACATCGGGAGTAGGACAAATATGTGAATGTACTCACTAAGTCTCTCATGCGTTGCTGGCCCCTGAGAGAGGGGTTCAGGTCCTAGGGAGGGGCCACTATTACCATATTCCATATATACATGTAGTGAAAATGTATTACAATCTTGGAATCCCAAAAACATTTTAGAGAAAAACTAAATGCATGGTGATGATATCCGGGAAGCCTCCTACCTAACTTGTGAAATTCATGGTCTTTGGGTCAGGGATATAGGTCCTAGGGTTGGGCCAATATGGCCATATGTTGAACATGTATTAAATCTTAGAAATATTCTCTACTTTCAAATACATGTATATTCGAGAAAAACTAAATACATGTACATGGTTATGATATTCATGAAGCCCCCTACTTGAATTGTAAAATCCATGGCCCCTGAGTCTGAGGTTCAGGCCCCAGGGTGGGGCCAAAATGATCATATAGTGAACATATATTAAATCTTAGATCTTCTCTACTTCCATATATACATGTACTAGTAATTGATAAAACCTTAAGGCATTATTATGAAGTCCATAAAGCTTGTGAAATTCATGGCCCATGGGTCAGGGATTCAGGCTATAGGTGGGGCCAATATGACCCTATTGGGTAAACATATATTACATCTTAGAAAATCTTCTCTATTAGAGAGAAACCAAATACATGGTTATGATTTCTATGAAGCCCTTTATCAAAATTGTGAAATTCATGGCACCTGTGTATGAGGTTTAGGCCCTAGGGTGGGGTCAATGTGGCCATTTAGTGAACATGCATATACATCTTAGAAAATCTTCTCTACTCCAATATATATATATATGAAAAAAACCCAACTAAATGCATGAAGCGTTTTACTTCATAGCCTCTGAGTCAGGGGTTCAGGCTTGAGGGTGTGGCCAATATGAAAAATACAGTAAATATGTATTACAAGTAATACAACTTATAAAATCTTCTGTACTTCCATACTTTTTTTTTTTGAAAACTGTATGCAGATGATGATGTTGTCCATATACTAGCCCTGTGGAATTCATGGCCCCTGGGAGTGAGGAATGTGCGCTTCAAACTTCTAATTTTTCTTGTTATGTAATTGAATCGTATCTTTTGAAATATGACAACCATGCGGACAAAAGATTCTACATTAATGCTTAAATGCAAATGCGATTCAGTATGAACGCTGATACTCAGGTGACCGTTAAGACCTGTGGGCCTCTTGCTATCTAACTTAACATATTACAATTTTTTACGTTTTACAGATGAATCAGAAAATGATGAAGAACCCTTTTCAAACTTGTTGTCCGAGCTTGAGACCGACATTGGGGAACAATCTATCTTAAATAAGAGAAACAATGATGCTGGCTCTGGACTGGCAGCTCAGCAAAAAGCAGCCGTAACTCAAAGTCCGACTCAAGCCAATGCCACTGTCAGCGGAAAACCAGCTACACAAAATATCACAGCCAATGGTACATCCAATGCAAGCAACAAATCGGAAGACAACAAAAAAGAGAAACACAGTGATATCGAGAAGAAACAGGAAAAGGGTAGTCATAAAAGCAAACAAAATCTCAAAAAGAGGAAAAAGGTTGATGCAGTCCGCCAAACAAGCCAGGAAAAATATAAGAAACCTCTCAAAACAGATCAATCAACGAACGCTGTTCATAGACAACAGAAGAAGAAATCTAATGTGAAAAACATTAAAGAAAAAAAGAAAGTGAAAAATCGGTACAGATCGGACAAAAACAAAAATGTAGACCAAGTCACTTGTAGTAAGTCAAAGAAGTACCCCACTTGTATGCAGATATATCGTCAATGTGCACGCGAGAAAAGCCGTTGTAATCAGATAAATTCTAAAAAGAAAATTAATCGTAGTCATCCAGAGAAATATTCAAATAAAAAAACCACTGTAAAAGATAGTAAGCGCTTGAAGGAAAAAAGTGATGGAAAGAAGGAAACTTACAGGCACAGTCCAATCAAAAGTGCAAAAGACAGAAAACGTCCAATCAGCAAGCCTCATAGAGGCAAGAAAGTATCGTCAACGAAACCAACCGTAGAGAAACAGAAGAAGCTTGTCAGTGGGGAGATACGTAGAATGTTGAAATACCTTCGGAGGGTTAAGGGGACTTTGTCTGATAAAAAGCAAAACAGTGGGAAAAAGGGACACTGAGGACAAAGAAACAGTTGTAGTGAGATTCCATGTGATTATCCTTAATGAAGATTGAAACTGAATTTCTTTACTAAATGTCAACTTGTAAAGGGTTGGATAAAACAACAATCCGATACCACGGTCATCCCTTCTTTACAATTTGGATTCCATTGACACTTCCAACACCGCATATATTTTGTTGCATGTAATGCATTTGATACAATATGCATGAATACATTTGCAAAATGTGGTATCATAAAAACGTTTGCGTTATCATTTAAAGTGTGCTAAAATCACACCAGCAATGGCAATATAGACAAGCAGCTAAATTAAAGCGCTTAGCTTAGCAGATAAGAATCATTTTAGGATAAAGTTGACTGAGAGCTGAAGCGAGGTTTTCTGTTCCAAGTTTTGTTTGTTGTATGTTTAGTCTGTCTGGTGTAATTCTTTTTTACTTTATTGGCCTCTCCTATATAAAAATGCTTCTATTGCATAATTATCTTGAAAATGTGTGTGGTTACTTGGAACCGTCCAAATTCCAACTCTGCGGCAAAAACATTGTTTTGTTCATAACTGCTGCATGGAACGAAAGTTTGGAATCTTGTACAAATGTTCCAACCGTAGATACCAGGTTTTGAACATATTAGTCATTGTTTCTGATTTTCTGTACCAACAATTATTTCGTCTACACATTCCTGTAGCATTGTATGATAAATCTAGAATGGTGACAGAAAGGACGAGGTGAAACAGCTATTGGATTCGGTCTCACAAAATTTCTCGGACTTGGGGTAGGTTTAAATCCATATTACTTGATCGAATTTGCCTTGGAAAAAAACATTGCAAATATATTGTTAATTTTTGGCTTTGGTTTGAACTGCTTCGCGGAATTACAAGCGTAAACTGCACCAAGGTTAGATTAATATTGTAAAAATTTGCTTCATTCGTTAAATGAATTGGAATATAAATTACGTATACCGTGCGCGCACACCTAAAGCAGAATATCACGTGATATCGTCTTTCGTATNCAAAATTTGCTTCATTCGTTAAATGAATTGGTACATAAATTACGTATACCGTGGGCGCACACCTAAAGCAGAATATCGCGTGATATCGTCTTTCGTATANTATTTACATTTATCATGGAGAGGTTCTAGTAAAATAAAATCCAAATATATCTTCGATATGGGGTAGAAATTTAAGTTTTTAATAACATACAAACAGTTGAGATTATCTAACAGCACCTGCTTGTGCCTATATATTTCCAGATTTGATAAGATTTGGGCGGGACCAAATGCCTTTGAAAATTTCAGCTAATGAGGAAACCCCAAGCTTATATACCGTTTGTGGCGAATGTGTGCACGTGTAAAAGTTTAAAAATTATAGAAGTATAAATGTGAATGAGTTGAATCTTGTAAATTTTAACATGAAACCAAATTTGGTATTAGCCCACTTGAGCCTTCGGTTCTTATAACTTTTGTCCGCCTTTCCGTCCATTAACTTTTGATATATTTTACTTTTTCTCCATAACTCCTGGCCCAGTTGTAATAAAAGTTGCCATAAAGCATCCCTGGGTAAAAGGGGTTCAATTCTTTTTTTCTTTCAAATGAAGGAATATGTCCCTTTGAAAGGAGAAAAAATTTTGCGCAAGAACCACTGGGCCAGAAAAGTGGACATTTACATGAAAGCTCACAGACAGAGTATAGATTGAAGTCTGTAAAAATCATTGCCCCAGGGGTAGAGGCAATTAGGGGATCAAAGTTTTACATGCGAATATTTATGAAAAAAAATCATCAAAAGAACTACTGGGACAGAAAAGTGAAAATTGACATGAAAGCTTCCTGACATTGAGTGAATTCAAGTTTGTTCAGATCATGGTCCCAAGAGTAGGAAGGGGCCTAATAGGGGATCAAAGTTATATATATGCTGATGTATAGGAAAAATATATCTTGAATTATATAAACTAGGGCCTTCATATCCTTTACAGCAAGATCAAACCTCATGTGCTGCAATAGTGTGTGATTTTGTGAACATGACCTGGAAGTTTGACTACTTTTAATGAAAATTTGACCAATCCAGTATTTCTCGAACTATTTTTTAAAAAGGTAGATCTGTCATATTTTGTAGATATACTTCATATGGCAAGACCTCTGATTACACATCTGGTCATGGTTTTTGACTTTGTGACCTTGGCCTCAAAGTTTGACCTATTATTTTGAAAACATAACCTATTAAATTTAAATCAATATAATCTGGAACTATTTTGGGTAGGATTTTTATATTTCGTATATATACAGATTCTTTATGGCAGAATCTTGTAATGCGCTGGTTTTTGATCTTTTGTTTGGAGTTGGCCTACTTTTAAAAGAACCGGCCTATTCAATATCTCCTGAAATATCTATTGTAGGACTTTCATATTTTGTATTAGATTTTTTATGGCAAGACCTTGTTTTTCCGTGAAGTTTTTATGCCAGACTGAATGCGACATGTGCCTCACAGTGTCTTCATTGTGTCACCTGCCTGCGTTAACGGAGGCGACATATAGGATCACTACGAGTCGTTGGCGGCACAAAATTTTCTGTCACATTTTCTCAGGAACCACACAGGCCAGCTTCCTGATATTTGGACACAGAGCATATTCAGTATGGAGAACTGTATCGTGTAACGCAGTTTCCAATCTGCCGCATGTCAACTCCCTGTATGACACAAATTAGAATATTTTTTAACATGGACAATTTCTGTCACATTTTTCTCAGGAACCACACACGCCAGCTTTCTGATATTTGGTCAGAGCATTAGTTTGGAGAACTGTATCGTGTAACGCAGTTTCTAATCTGCCGCATGTCAGTTCCTGTTTGATGCAACTTAGAAATTTCTAACATGACAAATTTCTGTCACATTTTTCTCAGGAACCACACAGGCCAGCTTCCTGGTATTTGGCACAGAACATCAGTATGGACAACTGTATGGTGTAACACAGTTTCCAATCTGCCGCATGTCAACTTCCTGTATGACGCAATTAGAATATTTTATCATGGACAAATTTCTGTCACATTTTCTCAGGAACCACACAGGACAGCTTTCTGATATTTGGCACAGACTATCAGTATGGAAGAACTGTATCGTGTAATGCAGTTTCGAAATGCTGCATGTCACTTCCTGTTTGACGCAACTTATATTTTTTTTTACATAAACAACATTGTCACAAAGTAATGACTGAGGGCCTGAAAACCTTAAATTAATATGCTCTTTATTTTCAGATATAATCTCAAGAATGGTATCTCATAATAATATCTCATCTCTCATCTAATTCATCATGTTAGAATATGCATTGTCATTCTGGTAAACTTGAACAGAACTGAATTCTGACAAAAAAAATTATAATTATATATGAAGTAATTTTTCAAACGAAATTAGAAGTAGGCAGGCGACATATGTCTTCCTTTGAAGACTTACCACTAAGTTTAGAAATGGAAACAATGACAATTGTTTATTACAGACACAAAATTAGGTAACGTGAATATAGATATTTGAGAACATTTACACCTGTTATACTTATATCGTCGTTATCAAACAACATGCAGGTCATCAAACTACGGTGTATATATATGTTTCAATAATTATATCAGTATCGCAAAATCACAAGAGTCTTTTTCCGAGGTCTGTCCTTTTTTGAACTGAAAGATGTGGTCAATATCCACTTATGTTATTCTTATATCACTGACGACAATTTCAAAGCTGTCATTTGGTAAGTCATGCGAAGAAAGACTCGACAGTCTTGAAGGACTTTTAAAGGAACTCATTTCAAGAGACGAGGAAAGCTTTGCCCTTGACGACCTGGTAAAGAGCGTCGTAGAAACTGCCGTAGCAGATAAAGGCAAGATGGCAGCGCTTGGAGGATTTTGGAAAATCTCGAGAGGAAAGTTGGAAGAGTACGGAGGACATGCTGTACGATATGGAAGCACGACTGAAACGACTGGAAGAGTTATCAGATAGCGGGATCCAAAACAAACAGAAGCTTTTTGAGGAGCAGAAAACTATAACCGAGAAACTGGAAGCTAGGGTAACTGAATTAGAGAGAAAGACCAGTAGGCCTCAAACCGTGTTTAAAGGTGAAGGAGAAAATCAGAATTTCGCAGCTTCACATATAAATCTGAATAACATTCCAAGAACAAACATGTTGGTGAAAGGGTTAAGAAATCCTGAAACAGATTCCAAACAATTTTCTTCACAAAATGTGCTGCCTAAATCAGACAACCACTTCGGGGAAAAGTTTGCAAACAAAACCGAGGAGACAGATTCATCCTGGAATAAAGCTCACTATGGAGAAAAGTCAATGCAGACATTGGTACAAAAGCGAGACTTGAGCGGTAAGATTGGCGTCTTTTCAAAATTCCAGATGTATGTGTACTTCATAATGCTAAATTCAGATCCTGCTGCGAATAAATGGCAAGTTGAAGGGTTTTTGTCACATCACCTCAGAATTACGCATTTCCCCTACAATTTCTCTATATTGCTCCACTTTATCACATTGTTCGTATAAATTTGTCAACATTCAAGGATTTGGTTGATTTCCAAAATATTTCCCGGCTCTGACACATTGTCTCCGAAACTGGTTCTTGTAAAAAAAAAATCACTTTGAATGTATTACTGATAGAATCACTATCATGATTTTCATATTTCGAAGAAAAGTATTTTTTTTTTTTATTTCAGGAATACACCCCACAAATCCTCCTACGCATTCCCCCGTTCCTGTTCACGAGACAGCGGCATTTTCTGCATATATTTCCTTATATGAAACTCATCTTACAGAGGATTTAACGTTAAAGTTTGACAGAGTTATTACCAACATTGGAAATCATTACAATCCATACTCTGGAACGTTCACCGCACCACAACATGGCGCGTATGTCTTTACATGGGGCCTCTACTGCCATACAGAGGGACACATATTTTCCCAGTTAGTGGTGAACTCAAATTCCAAGGGAGCTACGTATACGTCAAGTGAGGGCGCCAGAAACATCCGCCTTACGACAGGGATGGTGGTGGTGGAAGTCAATGCAGATGATGTAGGTGTTCGTCCGTACCAACCCTACAGACAACGGAGGAAGTCTCTACAGTGGTGGTGATTTCCGGTCTACATTTAGTGGATGGAAATTATACTAATAAAGCAGTTTAAAGTCCTTTGAATTCTAATTCATTATGAAAATGAGAAGAAAGAGCACGTGATTAGACAATGAAAGACGAAAGACGAGAGAATCATTTATGCCAGTATGCAGAAGTGAAATTTTCAAAAGTTGATTGAAAATAATTTTTAAAAGTTTTATGACGGCAGGGCCAGTTGTTTGAAGGTTTCAAAAAGGTAGTTTTTAACTTATGATATACATTGTACAACTACAACGAATCACTCCTACCAGAAATCAGAGAACGAAGTAAAATCATCTTATATTGTAAAGAGCAGGAAGTTCTGCACCGCATACTAAATGCATGAAGAACATCTTCTCAGTCTATTAAAGAGTTGCTGAGGTCACGTGACTAATGGCCAGGACGGTCACGCTTTAAATCGGGGAATGAATTTGGTCTTTATGTGAGGTAAATTCTGATTTTTGTGTTACCCATATACTGCAGTGGTGTTAGATATGAACAGGAGTATATATCGTGCGAAAAAATTCGTGGATTTGAAAACTGGATTTAGGTGAATCATTTCCTAAACTATGGCCTCTCACGGTGAAGATTAACTCGATTTCTAGTTCAGCTTTTCCGATCACCTTTTATCCGTTCGTAAACTTTTAACATTTTCTACTTCTTCTCAAGAACTCCAGGGCTAATTTCAGCCAAACCTGTAAAAAATAAATCAGCAAGCTTGGGTAAAGAGGATTTAAATGAAGTGGAGATACTTGAAAAATGGTAAATATTTTGATGCATCGTTTAAAAATCATCACAAGAACTTCACACAAAAGTGGATTCAAGTTTGTTAAATAAAGGGAGATAATGAAGAAAATGCAAAACTAGAGTTAGGTCATTTAAAAATCTTCTCATATACTAAAGGGCCAGAAAAGTTGACATCCTGACACAGTGTAGATTTACTTTTTTTTTCTTCAAATCATTGCCCTTAGGGTTAGGGTGGGGCTACAATAGGGAGTGTCAAAGTTTTACATGAGGATATATGTTGGAAAAATCTTTTTTAAAATTCTGTTGAAATACAGCAGGGCTATGATCGCTCATATTGAACTTAAATTCGAAACGCAAGAGCTTGTTCTGCGTATGATCAGTTTTTGAATCGAGGCAGCCTACTTACAAACAAGTTGTTGTTGCAGATGCTTCATAAGTCACGTTTAAGGGCAGCAATTCGCAAGTTCTATGGTCGTTATAACGATTTAGTTTGCCAGTATGGCCTGCCATTGGGTCAAATGCTGTCTGATGCGTTGTGACCGGTCAACAGGGGATACATACTCCTAGACACCTGATCCCACCTCTGGTGTGCCCAGGGGTCCGTGTTTGCCGAACTCTTGGTTTTTGTATTCTAATTGGGACTTATGAGATTGATGACTGTTCGTTGTCTTTACATTGTGATCTTTCTTTGTACTAAGTTTAATTAAATTCTCCCAGAGAGTTAAGGAGGAGTTGCAAAGACAAAGTATTTTACATAGAAAAAACTAAGTCCTAGGATCATAACTCCTTTAAATAACAATGAACAGCATTTCCACATCTCCACATTTGTTGTGCCAAGTTTCATCAAAATCCCAAATGGGTTTAGGAGGAGTTTCGAAGACAAAGTGAGAGGGACAGACAGGCGACAGCGGTATACCATAATACGCCCACATTTTTATGCGAACGTATAAAACCGAATACTCCATGTCCAAATAGGGATTGAGGACGTTGCCTGCATTCAGTCCGTGACCCAAACATAACAACGGAAGAGCTTACAATCTTTCATTTATTTCGGTTTGAGTATCACTGAAGAGACATAATTTGTCGAAATGCGCATCTGGTGCATCAAAATCGGTACCGTATATGATTTATATTATGGATCTCGATGATAAACCCAGCAATCGCAAGGTAATGGTAGTGTTTGCCTACTTGGGACACGAGGCGACAAGGATTCGTTCACGTTAGCAACGGCAGTTGAAGCTCATGAGGCTGAAAATCTGTTCCAGTCAAAGACAGGCACGATATAGACTTTATTTCATAAAATGATAGCCATTCTGGCGTACATGGCTGCATAAATATTAAACCGCAAGAATTCCTGAACACTAAACGTGGATAGAATACCATAAAGGACTATATTTCTATATTCAAGAAGACTGAATTGTGCGAGTATGGCAGTCAAGATAAAGAAAAAATCATTTGTCCATGGTCATAAATGGCCTAAATGTTGGTAAGTATACAGAACAAGAGGTCCATGGGCCACACCGCTCACCTGAGCACTTTGCTTCATAGAGAAAGCAGAACTTTGGGATTTACATTGTGCCACTATTCAAAGGTATGGACTAAAGTAGATCTCTGTCATCTTCCAATACCAATAAATGAATCAATAAAAAAAAGACAGATAAACATGTATAATACATTGAAGGGTCAGGCATAGCCCCTGGGCTCTTTTATTATTGTCTTGTTACAATGAACAAGAAAATATATGGTTGGAGGGTGGGGATCTAATTAGTTTTCAAAATATTAGACCATTTATAAAAGTGCGGGCCAGACGTGACCCCAAGGGCCCTCCACATATGTGTCAATAAACTTGTCTCAACACAAAGAACAAGGAAATATATACATGTAGTTTAAGGGTGGCGATCTCAATAGTTTTCAAAGTATTAGATCATTTTGAAAAAGGAGGGAGACAGTCATGACCCCAAGGGCTGTCCACATATAACTTTTGTCAACACAAGGATCAAGAAAATGTATGGTTTTCAATAGTTACAAGATATTAGACCATCCTGTGTTAGAACATTTTCGACCCTAAACTTGATCATTTTGACCCGGGGGTTGGGGGGTGGATATTCATTTAAATTTTGGACAATTCCATATTGATTTGACAAACTGAACACCAACTGTTCTTAAGAAGAAGACATTTTAAAGATATTCTCCTGTATAAACCTACGTAAAATTTTGGTGCCTTTATTGTGGCTCCATCCTGATTCAGGGGGCCACCATTTTTTCACTGTACAATGATGCTTCTATGTTTATTTGACAAACTGCACGTGCAGTTCTTTGAGAAGATTTTTTAAAGATATTTCCTAATATAAGCCTATATCAAACTTCCATCCTACACCCGGGGGGGGGGGGGAGGAGTGATCTGAACTAACTTTAACCTACTCCTTATCTGGAAGCTTTCAGATAGATATCCACTCTTCTGGTGCAATGGTTCTTTGAGAAGAATTTCCTTTTATATTGTATGTAAAACTGATACCCTATTGTGCCCCACCATACCCCGCGGGGTCATGATTTTGAGCAAAGTTGAATATCCACTATATCAGGAAGCTTTCAAATAAATTTCAGCTTTTCTGGTCCAGTGGTTCTTGAGATTTTCCCCTTTATATTTACATTTAAAACTTTTATCCCCTATTGTGGCCAAACATACCCCCGTGGTCATGGTTTGAATAAACTTGAATCTCCACTATATCATGAAGCTTTCATTTCTGGTCCTTTATATTAATTGCATGTAAAACTTTGATCCCCTATTGTAGCCCCACCGTACCCCCGGTGGTCATGATTTGAACAAACTTCAATCTCCACTAGTTTTCTATATCAGGAAGCTTTCATATAAATTTCAGCTATTCTGGCCAAATGGTTCTTGAAAAGATTTTAAAATGACGCCATCGTATTGTTGTATTTTCGTGATTATCTCCCCTTTGATGGGGGCCTGGTCCTTCATTTGAATTTGATTCCCCTTCACCCAAGTGAACTAAAAATTGAAGAGCTGACATTGGACAAAGTCTACCAGATTTACGGTCACGTTGAACTTACAAAGGCACATCTCGATGTCCTAACTGAGAATCTGACAGAACATTGTGTTCGTTCATCCAAGCTGAAACCTGGACCTGTTGGATAAACCTTGAGCAACTTACCAAGCAATGTCTATCCCTCAACAAGGCATGTAAGAAAGTGCCATTATAGGACAATTCAAAGCGTCACACAAGTGGAAAGGTCACTCTAGATACTGTCAACAGCAAAGAACTGATAGCCCACAGCAGCGTCGAGTTTATTAGACAATGTTAAAGTAGCATAATCTGTATCTTAAATTGATTTTATTACACTGTGATTTCTTAAAGGAAATCAAATATATAAACGGTAAAAATGTGAACCACGAAATCTGCCCGGTGAAAATGTAAACAACCAGCGAGAAATAAGCCTAAAAAGACGACTGTCTACAACGTGGCAGTTTTATAAATGGAAAAAGGAAAACGTCATAGTGACGCGATCTCCTTATATGGGAGTATAATTCAAAATTACGCTTGAAAAGCTTATATTCAACGTATTTCTGAACTGTAAATGCAAAAATATATGATTATATACTTATGATATGTTGTTAAATACGTATACTATTGTTCACAAAGAGAAAAAGGCCATGTGTATACATCGCAAAACAATAATACAGTACTGCGCATGCCTACATCTCAGGCGACTTTGTTGTTTTTCATAGGTTGGTAATATCATAGATAAAGAAACAAGTGCTTTGTTCTTTTTGCTTTCAATGTTGTAATTACGTACAAAAGCATAACTTTATTAGATGTATACATAGAAAAAAAATCCGAAAGATTTAATTTTTCGTAAAGATACAGATTATGCTACTTTAATAATCAGAGAAAGGGGTGTGTGAAGTTTACAATCAGCATGGTAGGAAATGTTATATCACATTCATGAACAATTCATTTGAAAAGGTGCATGTCACTTTCGAGTGCTGATACCGATTGTTACTAATACAAGGACTTTGCTAAGCGATTCACCTAGATTGCGCTTGTTCACGAGAGTGACATACACACCACTGTGGCAACCATACGAGAGAGTGTGGTGAAATACCATTACCCTACAGATGTAGAAAAGTGTTAAGAAACGTAACCTTTAAGATTATGGACACGCCAAAACACATCAGTCTGTCGGCAAGACCCGACTGAATGATACACCTTGGCCAAATAACTCGTGTGCATTCTCGTTGTAAGGTGGACAGTTTTGGATTCTAAGTATCAACGAATGAACTCATTCAAAATTCTTAGATACTGTTGGAGACAATATTGGTTGCTCACCGAAAGAATGAAAAGTGAAGATAACGTAACAGTGATCCATCTCATAAATCCCATAAAGAATATAAAACTAAGGCAAACACGAACCCTTGCATATACCGGAGGTGGGATCAGGTTTTTTTTAAAAGAGGGATAAGCACCCCTTGTTGACCGTCCACTCGCATTATACCCTCTATCTTGATCAGGTAAACTGAGTAATCTGTAGGTCAAGAACGAAATAAATGTTGATGCATTTCATGCTCCGGGGTTGTTACCAGATGCAATGCGTGATGATGCAAAATAGAACTTGACCCCCTAGAGACAGCTACTTAGTTGAGCAGCATGGCATGTGAACGCAAGAATGGACGAATCAGAATCTGTCTCGAATGACCCTACTGACCTTCGTTAGCATATGTATGTACTCTGTAGAAGATATATGCACAATAGTTCATAGAAGCTAGATGTTTTCTACTTTACAGGCTACTTCCTTATTAGCCCCTTAATGGAAATTTTACTTCTTTCTTCATTCAACATTTCATATGGACGATACTATTACTCACGCATGCACACAAGAATCATGTGTACACTCCTTTGTTCTAGTTGAGAGTGAGGGGAACTACATGTATGTCAGTCATTTAACGACTCGTGAGGGACTGAAAACTACCCCAGAGAATGTTAGAGCAGTGATTGAAATGCGAGATCCAGAAAACCACGAGCTGAAATCAGTGCTTGGAATGGCAACATATGTTGCAAAGTTCATTCCAAACCTTAGCAAGTTGAACGCACCCATTAGAACCTATAAATACTAGTGATCACTGATACTGTACTTCAGCAGCTAAACATTGAGATTGGGAAAACAGAACTTACCTCTACTAAAGGTATCAGGTAATTAAATCCCACTCAGCCGGTAAACTTCAGCGCTGAGGTACCGGTATTTATGAACGAACTTGGTGCTGCCGTCATTCAGTGAATTTTTTTTTGACAAATGATTTAAGGGACCTTGCTCCTGCAGAGCAGCGTTATACGCAAATTGAAAAAGAAATGCTTGCTGTAATGTTTGGATGTGAGAAATTTCAGAAACCTTTGTATGGCAAAACCGATGTTTCAATCTACTCTGATCACAAACCACTGAGGATTATTGTGCACAAGTCAATACCCTCAGCTCCACCACGTATCTGCACCAGAAGATGACGTTGAAGCTACAACCATATAATGTGCGAAAGGAAAGGATCTTTGTCTAAGTCAACATTTTAGTCAATGGATGATGAGAATTGTAGATTCGGGGTAAAGGTCCTCAGTACCCCTTAATGGGGTGGTCCTTTGGATGAGACCGCAAAAACCGAGGTCCCGTGTCACAGCCGGTGTGGCACATTAAGGACCCCTCCCTTCTCAAAGGCCATGATTACCGAGTACAGCCCTACGATTTCGCAGCCTTTCATGCAATGTACGTCTCCATATGAGTGAAATATTTTCAGAGGACGTAAGGTCTCAATTTACCCCTCCCCTGCCAATACGAAGTAAAGTTACCAGGTTAACATAAAATATATTAAGAGAGTATTTAAATGAATTTAAATATTTTCAATATTGTTTATTTTGGTAATAATATATGCCAATCCATTGATGAAGTGTCTTTTTACCGGATTCGAAAAAGTAGGAAAGTTGACTTCGTGGTGGGTAATTCTACTTTCACTTGAATCGGTAAGTTGAAAACAGCATGCTGCACACTGGATGCAAAATATCTTGAGATAGAATCAAGGAACCTATGGCCAATTTGGCCTTGTTGGAAACGTTAGGATTTTTGCAAGAATTTATACCTGTCAATATACAGTGAATTTTTTTTTATTTCAATCAGGAGTGGTTAAAAATGGGTCATTTTTCGTCGTTTTCGTATTTGACCCTCAGGTTGACAGGTGCTTGGGTGTATCTCAGCCCATTTCCAGGTAAGCAGCAGATGCTATCATGCACCCTTAAAATCTTTCATGTGTCTACTTTTTAGAAGCATGTCAATTATTTGCGAAAATTCGTTGCCATGGCAACAAAATTTGAAAATTAATACACATTGGCCTCTCCGGGGTGAATTTTCCCCATTTCGGGGTAGTTTGAGACCTAAAACTATATACAATCAAAGCTGAATAAATTCATTTACGAGCAGCAAGTGAACATTAATTGATTGTAAAAGCAATAGAATGTGATGATCAGAGGAAAGAGCCTGTTCTATGCACGGCCAGTTTTTTAATCGAGGCAGGCTACCGACAAACAAGTTCATGTTACAGGGGTTCCAACCGTCTCGTTTGAAGTCGGCATTTCACAGTCTATAGATGCATGGTCGTTATAACGATCTAGAGTGCCAACCTGTCGTTGGGTCAAATGATGTTCGACATGTATCATACTAATTGTTAGGTCGTTCTTTATACACTGCCTACAGATTATTCGATTTCCTTATCAAAATTTAAGGCTAACTGCGGGTGTAACCGGTCTTGAACAGGGGATTTTACCCAAGGTACTTGATCCCATCTCTGGTATATCCAGAGGTCCGTGTTTGACCATCTATTCCTTATCTATTTGACCCAATAGCAGGTTGTATTGGCAAACTATATCACTGTAACGACCATAGAATCTGCGAAATGGTAACTTTCTGAATGTCATACAACAATCTAAATATATGGCTTACGACACAAAATAAGATTCGACCTTCTGGTCTGCCACCAACTTTCATATCGTCATAGCAAAGAACCAAGATTTGTATTTATTGTCCACGAAGGTTATGAGAATCAGACAGTACAGGGTGTTCTGGAGTGGTCCGTCCAAATTTAGCGGGTTTTTTTGGTATCATATAACGGAAGTAAGATTTATCCGACAACACCTCATTGCAATGGGGATAATAACCAGTGATGCGGTGACAGACATTGTTTTCTTCTATTCCACGCAGTGTGACGTAAAGATGACGTACATAAGAATCATAATGTGCATTCATCCATCGCGCACCGCTTAGGGTTAAGTGATGGTCGGCCACAAACCTGTTTATCTCGAAAAGACATCTAAAAGTAAATGTGAAGAAGACATTCAGTAACAATTGATTATATTCATGCTTCAACTGTATTGTTATATGAAATCTTCATATTTTAAACGTAATCGAATGTTGAATTTCTAAGAAAACTACCCTAGTAACCAATCAGTTGATACGATATTTAAACCTATTATGCTTTAACCTCATCTGGATTTTACTACACACATGCAAATGGACTTATACATTTCCTGAAAGGCTTCCCAAGTCCATCGTTCAGTTTCTTCTGTTATTAGTTCCCTATCGGCAAAGCCGCTGGGGAATATTAGTGTCCTACTCCCGTCCGTTTTTCCTTCTGAGTGTCAGTTCCAACATAAAAATGGATGTTCGGACATTTCACTATGCTTTAATTGTGCTAGTACATGTTTATGAATCGAATTCAAATTTCGTCACAGTTAACTGATTTTACGATATTTTGGGACTTTTGTCGATTGTAGTTTTCCGGACTGCTTCAACTTGAGAAACTGAAGTTTGATATGTGGTTTTATGATTGAATCTTGTTTTCTTGGTTTTTACTCCATCATTTTATATAGGAATGTGCTTTGCAGATCAAATTCAAGTTTCATAAAGCTGACTGATTTTTACGAGATTTATTGGACCTTGTGCAGTTTTGTAAATGTTTCCTTTATGGCTTATCTGTAGTTATCCAATGATTAGAGACAAATCAGGTTTCACTTTCATCGGAGTTGACTTGTTCTAAAGAGATCTGTAAGACTGTTCAGTAAGCAAGCAAACTGGCACATTTATGGGATTGGGATAGTAAGTTCAAGCACATTGCATAGTTTTTGGGAAGATGGTTGGAAGAGAGAGAGAAAAAGTTTACTTCACAATGTTTAAGAATTAAAATATTCTCGAAATGTTAGAAAATCTACATCTTCGCAAGCCAAGTGTCCGATTCGCTTACTCTAATCTCCCCCTTGGCAGATTTAGTCGCAACTGAATTGCCATCTAACGGACAATGCGAGTTATCGCTCTTGACGGAAACAAAAGCTAGGCAATCAGAGTCTAGTCTGTGTGTATGTTTACAAAATGGGGTTGACGGATGACAAGAGAAAAGACATTGAAGAAAAGGTTGGTATACAATTTTTAAGATAAAATCAAGTAGATGGCATCAAGGCGGTTTGTGAAACTCAAACCGAACAGGTATGAATGGCGCGCTTTGATTGGATGCCTTGAGAAGTCAAAGCGCGATATTGAAACTCGCCTAAATCTGCCAAGGGGGAGATGAGAGTAAGCGAATCGGACACTTGGCTTGCGAAGATGGAAAATCTAACGAACTTCGTAAATATCCATATATAGTGAACGAAATACGTGTGACCGGTCAACAGGGGATGCTTACTCCTCAAAGGCACCTGATCCCACCTCTGGTGTGTCCAGGGGTCCGTGTCTGCCCAGCTCTTCTTTTTTGTATTCTATTTGGGACTTACGAGATTGATCACTGTTCGTTATCTTTGCCTTTACATGTTCTATATTGGGATATTTTGTGATGCCTTTTGCTACCAAACATTAGAAACCCATGCTTTGATACTCCGATATTCCCTTACAACATTCTGAAAACTTATCTTTAAATCAGACATGAGTCGCTTTCGTCATCACTAATTAGTATACAAGAATTACCCCAGTGGCACATAATTTCTTATCTTCTTTTCCTTCCCTGAAATTCGGTACTGAACCGTCAAAAATATTTCAAATATTACAAAAATGAGGGCCCGCAAAATATACCGATAACTAGATTCTGCTCGTTTTTATTAACTGTTTATTGGGATTTTTTCTTATGCTTACTAGTATATCGCAGCTTTGAGAGGAAAAATTCCACAATAAAAAATATATAAAGTATATTATTGTGGGTTTTTTTTTTACCCTGGACTTACCTGCTCAGACATTGTTGTCCAACATAGGAATGAACTGTGCTGCCATCTATCGGTGATTCCTGCTTGTACAGGAGAAAATAGTACGTGTGGTTCTTGCCAGATGAGGGCATTGGTCCCATGTATGGCAACACAGTTTGACCATTTTGAATGTTGCCGTCTGGGATATTTGTTACCATCCAATGAAGAATAGGTGTTACACTATGACTTGTATCAGGATCAAGGCAAATAAGCGTGTATGTATCGGCTTTTCACAAAATAACCAAAGAATTTCACAATATAATCAATGCATTTTATCAAAGAACAGAACGCGATAGTCGTAATATCATCATTGAAATTGAACCTTAGATACATGTATATACTAAACGCACATAATCCACAAGAAATCTGTGAGCCAATGCTCACTAGTGATACCCCGCTGTAGACCTATTAAAACTGTCAATATAGTTGTACATATTTCCAGGTCTCGGAAAAGGGAAGTAAATGTCCGATGAATCTGAAAATGCATCCCACGATACACCATACCTATATAAAGCTTCATGCAAAATATCAATAGCCTGTGATACATAGTTGCTGAGAATTATGTTACGAAAAATGTTGTATATGGGTACTATAAAAAATCTAAGTTCTCGGCAAACAGGAAGTACATGTCCGATGAATTTGAAAATGAATCCCACGATACATCATACCTATAAAAAGCTTCATGCAAAATATCAGTAGCCTGTGATACATAGTTGCTGAGAATTATGTTACGAAAAATGTTGTATATGGGTACTATATGAAAAAATCTAGATTCTTGCAAAAACAGGAAATATATGTCCGATGAATCTGAAATGCATCCCACGATACATCATACCTATATAATGCTTCATGAAAATATCGGCATCCCGTGTTATGTGGTTGCTGAGAATTATGTGACGAAAAGGTGGGACGGAATGACGGACGGACAAGGGTAAAACAGTATACCCCCCTCTCCTTCGGAGCGGGGGTATAATAATGTACGTCGCTACTAAAACTGCGGTGTAGCCATATCAAGTAGACTACAAAAAGGTGTTATATACATACACATATATCGGTACAGTGCATATGTACTTACTAATTCTAGAATGCGATAAAAGTCCAGCTTTTGAGAAAGTGACAACCGGTGCTGCTTCGGTTCGAACATCTGCTGTATTTACATAGGTCGTTGCAGTTGTATTCAAAGTAATTGTTTTTGACCTGAAAGAATACTGTACATGTATTTACTGAATAGAAAGCGTGAAATGATTAGAAAACCTCTATCAAATCCATGTACTACAAATATGGACCACTTTGCACTTCAATCTAAAAGTTCAGGTTTAATATTGAGGTCATAAGCAAGCGTATCTATTGAATAGAAATAGATCATTTTTACCATGAAGTGAAAGGATCAGTGCTTGAGTACCGTTATGAAAACGTGTTAGTTTGAGTATGGAAATGTTCTGTGCTCACTTTTGTGTGTACATTGTACAGCAAGAGTCGTAGGTTAAATCCTGAGGACTGAACGTGATGGACAGAAAAGTGTCTAACTTAGTGTCCTTTGGAATGAACGGACGATTGTGTTTAAGCAGAACTGAAATAAGATTAAAGAAATTATCCAGGTTACTACGAACAAGTTTGGTGCAGAGTAAGGAAGTGTATGATTCAAATCGTAACACATCTAAATCCGTTACCTTCGGTCTCCAGGTAGGGACACAAATTGGCATACCGATGATTCAATAAACCCTCGATTGCGTATGGATCACGTACCACATTGATCCAATTCAAAGCAACTGGACCTGCATCAATGCAAAACTAATACAAGTAGCCACAAGGTTCCCCGAAAAGATGTTTCCTTATAATAAAATCACAATAAATGAATAAAAGTAATAGAAAGAGAACGTTTCCAAAACCTGTCAATCCAAGAATATTAATGATGGTTCCCAAATCTGTCGCCTGCTGTACGACTTGTTTTCCGGATTCTGAGACCGTGATCTCGTTAAGCTGCTTAAAGACGATGAAAGTAACAGGATTGGGTTCCGTTTGAGGTGTGTTAGGACTAAGATACGGTACGAGGGCCTAAAAGAGATAAACGAGGTGTGTGGGGGTTAAGATACGACACGAGGGCCTAAAAGAGATACAGTACAGAGTTGTGTTGCATAGCTGGGAATATTTGACACTTTCAAGTCTAAAATTTCATTAATGAGCTACAGCTAACAAAACAGGTTCATTAATAACTGCATATATTGATAAAACGATTAACACGTCTTAATAAAAGTCGTCTATCACGAAATATAAAGATTCACAGACACAAACTTACCTGCCCAGATGAGACCAAACCCTTTGCAATATTGACATATATTCCATGAAGGAACAAATTTCCTGCATCATAGATGATAAGGGTGTTTAGTTCGTTCTTTTCAGAATGCCACTGAATTCTGGGTAATAAATGAACGTCGTAAGCTTTATAAACTCCGTCACCAGGCTTTACTTCTATATAATTGCCATTCCAAACTCTAATCTTCGATCCACATGACGTATATGACCCTGAAGGGAGAGTAACATTTACATTAAACATTATCTTGACGGCTATATTAACTCTAATTACTAGTAAGACTTCATTGGCCATTCCAATCAATGTAAAAATGAAAAGTTTACTTTCAAATGTTCTTCAATTCAGAAATCTTATTCAGGATTCTTGTATTTTTGCTGCATGTATCCTTGTAATCATATTCCTTGTAACTTGGTCATTTATCAAACTATGTTACTGAAATTATTAAATCAGAATTTGCTTACCTTCTCCGTATGTATATGTGATGTTGGTAGTTCGATCAATACCAGATAAATCCAGTTTAAGTCGGCTTGCGATACTATCTGTTGCCCCAGCTCTGGTGTTTGTGCACTCGAATGATGTTGTATCGCCTTTTGGGCACAAGGAACTATATTTGGTGCCAAACCAGTACGTTGACGCGTTTGTTGCAGCTCTCTGGGTATACTCGATACATGGTTTTTCTGTTAGCTTTGTTACGTCCCTTGAGCACGTGGAAACATCCGGTTCTGTTGATTCAGGAAGTGACATTTGTAACAGAAAACGTTAGTACGGAAGAATTCTAAGCCAACACTGCAAACATTACTCTCTAGAAGACATATAGAGCGTGAGCTTTATCTAAATAAAACAGTTTTGCATTGAAATGGAAAGCTAAGAATAAAATTCAACGGATAGTCTTGAAATGCAAAACATAGTTTGAAGATGAATGATAATTTTGTTTTTAAAATGTAAATTTTACTGATTAACTAAAATGTCTGTTTATTCCACTACACGGACCTTCGCCTCATATAGCGAAAATATAAAAATACTGGGGCGGATCGAGGAGCCAATTTAACAGATTGACGAGTCTCAATTGTCTATCATGACTACTTTGGTACGTTTATCCTTGACAAAAAAAAAATAGAATTAGCCCAACTTTGTGCTTTGACCTTCATATTTCGTTTTGGATTTCACTAAATGATGCATAGTTTCTCGCGACTTTCTATCAGGAAATTCGTACATAATTCCAAGGATGTAGTAATGGATAAACATTAAGGATTGATAATCATAAGAAAAAGAAACATTGGCTGTGAATTCAAAGCACAGAATTTGATTTTCGTTGTCAAGCTCTTCTTTTAAGGGTCCAAATACTTACGTGGACAGTGTTTCCCATCAGCAAATTGGTCACAGCTGAGATCGGATGGCCAATTAAATCCGTAAAATGAAAACAGAAACGAGCATTCAGAGAGTGATTTTAGACATTCCGTAGCACATGGCGGCAAAACAGATTGCTGCTCGTCACATCCGGGAAAGTAAGCATTACACAGGAACGGAAGTAAAGACGGACTGCACGAAGAGTCAATCAGCGGTAGAAACTGGTTGAACTCTTTTTCGGCCTGCAGATAATCCATATGACCGAGGACATTCGGAAATATCGTGGCATTGTAAGATGTACATTTATTGTTTAGCAATGGTACACATTGATTTGCAGCTAATTTTAGAATGTGATTACAAAGTGTAAGAAGGATGAAAGTTAAATATGATTTTGTACTCGGCATGGTACCACAGACATCCATTATCTGAAGCACGGACACGACATTTTAACTGATCGTGCTTGTATTACGTCTTGTCTTATCTTGTTCATAAATATCAATCTTGGTGTAATACTCACTGCATGAGGACAGTTCCATTCCCTTGTCCTATGACTGAATCTTTCTATTGTGAGAAGAGAACTACGACTCATAGCAGCTCTAACATTCGACATTGTGTCCAGCATAGATCTACTTCAGTCTAGAGAGAATTTTGTGAATCAGTGTCCAATCATTACGTTGGAGGGTGTTGTGGATTTCGTGAAAAATTTAAAACGAAATATGCTATCTGCACAATATTTCTATGCAAAGAACGACATATAAGTTATTTTATTTAAAACAACAATGACAACGGATCCCCGCACTTTTTCCTTGTTGCTTTCATGCAACAATGACAGAAATAGGAGCATGTGTTTTTCGGTAGCTTGACGAAACTAAAAATCTTGATAATCCGCGAAAATTGACTTTATAAACCCACAGTATATGTACAGTATAATTATCATGACAAACGTACAACAACAGGAGACGCTGCATACATATTGGATGTCTGAATGAAAGATGTGATATTTTCCCGTTCTTTGTTCCATCGCTCCGCTTTAGATTTTACAAACATGGCGTGGAGAGTAAAGAAAGGGCGTGATTTAATATCAGTCATTCAAGAATGACTCTAGAATTATTTTTTTAATGCTAATGTTTACTACGTAAATATAAAGCAACAATATAATTTTGATCGGCCGCTAAAATTTTGAATGTTCTATTTCCAAAGAAACATACAGAAACGACCAATATATAGGTCTATACTCTTGTACCCTATATGTTGTCCATGCCCTTCAACTCCGACCATTTTTAATTAGGCAGCTAGATTGCAGTTGATAATGTAAACGCATCAGCATGAAGATAGGCAAATGGAGCAAATATACAATCATTTGATTTTGAATGTTAAAAAATTGCAGAAACATCGATGTTCTAGTTGAAAGGCATACCCCGGATCTGTGTCACATGATGATGGCGATGTCATTTGCTGAACTGGCTGTACTGACTGTAAATTTGGAATTCAGATTGAGATTTAACGCAAAGTAGCAATCAAAATATACAAAAAATAAAATATTTGAAGCCGCAGCATATTCAAACCAAAATAAATGGTTATTATCTACCCATTTATTGAATTCATATCTGGAACCCCCATAATGAATTGCTTCTATATTTTACACACTGCCACTAGGGGGAGTACTTGTTAAAGTTTGAAGTCGTGAATTAATAATATTCGTTGAATAATGAATAATAATGAAACGCATTGATTACAATTATTCATATTTTAATTTATGCACATTTCTGAAACTCTTTATCCAGAGCTTTTACTAATATTATTGATAAAATTCAATTTCTTGAAACTTCTCCTCTTTATAACACAATCACAAATAAATCGGCCGCTCCTGGGTGTCCTGCGGCCGATAATAAATTTCATTCTAGGAAATGCATGAGGGGCTGAACAATAACAAATATGTCCGGCTAACACGCTTTATATCAATGAACTTCACGTATTTCAATCCAACGCCAAAAACCTCGTTTATAAATCAATTTTCACGCGGTTTTCTGCCACGACATCAGTAAGGAAGCCTTTGCGCCCCGGCAAAATCTAATTTCGTCACTTTTGGACTTGGGAATGGCGTTAAAACTCACCTTATTTCCGATGTCGTATTTTAGGGGTGTGCTCGTATATATATCTCAATTACTAGTATATCGGAATTCGCACGCTATTTGCATAGATACCTGTATGTCATACCACACACCTACGCCTATGCATATCACACACGCCAAATACCCGTTTTGACGGGCTGCTGCTTCCCCTAGCTGGTCGCTAGGAATATTTTCTACACATCCCCCTCACTTAGGTTACCAACTTAACAAGGCACTTTATCTACACCTGCGCTTGATTATTACACTAATTCGTGTGTTGCATCCCAAAATGATGGGCATCACCTGATAGAGCAAAACATTTCCTGTCGATTGATTGTTTCAAGTGCGAAATTCGACCAAAATAAAGGAAATACGATCAAAGAAAGAATCCCCCGCAATTCCTCTGAATAACCTAAAAGACGATTGTGACATCTCAATGGAGAACCTCCATTACAAACTTTCGCCAGAGGTCGTTCCGCACGTCAAACCTCCATTGTTGTCACCATACTACTAGTACCCATAATTCTCTGTGTCTCTGCAAACGACCTCTGGCGGATGTTTGTGTTGTCACTTCGTTTCAATCCAACCCCATCTTCGCAAGCCAAGTGTCCGAATTCGCTTACTCGCTTACTCTCATCTTCGCGAAGCCAAGTGTCCGATTCGCTTACTCGCTTACTCTCATCTCCCCCTTGGCAGATTTAGTCGCGACTGAATTGCCATCTATCGGACAATGCGAGTTATCGCTCTTGACGGAAACAAAAGCTAGGCAATAAGATCTAGTCTGTGTGTATGTTTACAAATGGAGTTGACGGATGACAAGAGAAAAGAGATTGAAGAAAATTTGGTATACAGTTTTTAAGACAAATCAGTAGATGGCATCAAGGCGGTTTGTGAAACTCAAACCGAACAGGTATGAATGGCGCGCTTTGTTGGATGCTTGAGAAGTCAAAGCGCGATATTGAAACTCGCCTAAATCTGCCAAGGGGAGATGAGAGTAAGCGAATCGACACTTGGCTTGCGAAGATGATTCAACCCCAAACACCATCGTTTATAAAGCAATTTTCGACCATAACATTAGTGAGGAAGCCTCTGCGCACCGGTCGAATCTGATTTCGTCATCTTTGGACTTTAATGGCGTTAAAATCAAGGCTATTTCCGGTGTCGTGTTTAGGGGTGTCCTCTACGGAAACGTTTACGGAGCACCTCTTG